>PVKP010053850.1:0-11757 GCA_004027715.1 Plecturocebus donacophilus | reverse complement strand
AAACCCCACATTTAGAATTACTTTTCCAGTTGAGGTATTTCCGAAGAGGTAGCTAATTAAGAGACTGAATGGTGTTTGTTTTTTTCAAAGACTTATTTGAGATCTAGAGTGGTAGTTTTTAATTTATTTTGGGTTCAAGCGATTTTCCTGCCTCAAACTCCCGAGTAGCTGGGACTACAGGCATGTGGAACCACACCTGACTGTTTGTTTGTTTGTTTGTTGAGACAGAGTTTCAGTCGTATTGCCCAGGCTGGAGTGCAATGGCACGATCTCAGCCCACTGCACTACAACCTCCACCTCCTAGGTTCAAGTGATTCTCCTGCCTCAGCCTCCTGAGTAGCTAGGACTACAGGCATGCGCCACACACCCAGCTAATTTTGTATTTTTAGTAGAGACAAAGTTCCTCCATGTTGGCCAGGCTGGTCTTGAACTCCTGATCGCAGGTGATCTGCCCGTCTTGGTCTCCCAAGTGCTGGGATTACAGGTGTGAGCCACCCCACCTGGCCAATTTTTTGTATTTTTATTTTATTTTATTTTTTAAAGATGAGGTTTCACCATATTGGTCAGGCTGGTCTCGAACTCCTGACCTCAGGTGATCCACCCACCTCAGCCTCCCAAAGTGCTGGGATTACAGGCGTGAGCCACCGTGCCCAACTAATTTTTTGTATTTTTAGTAGAGACGGGATTTCACGGTATTATCCAGAAAGGTCTCAATCTCCTGACCTCGTGATCCACCCACCTCGGCCTCCCATTATTTGTTTATTTACTTATTTTTGAGCTAGCATCTTACTGTCACCTAGCCTGGAGTGCAGTGGTACTATCATGGCCCACTGAAGCCTCAACCTCCCATTCTCAAGCAGTCCTCCCACCTCAGCCTCCTGAGCAACTGGGACTACAGGCAGCCACCATTACACCTAGCTAATTTTTCAGTTTTTTGTAGAGGCAGAGTCCCACTATGTTGCCTAGGCTGGTCTCCAACTCCTGTCCTCAGGTGATCTGCCCACCTTGGCTTCCCAAAGTGTTGTGAACCACAATGCCCAGACTATTTCGATTGTTTTCATTTTATTTTATTTTGACATAGGCTCCCTCTCAATCATGGCTCACTGCAACCTCGATCTCCTGGGTTGAAGCGATCCTCTTGCCTCAACCTCCCCATTAACTGGGACTACAGGGATGCACCACCACACTTTCCTAATTTTTTTAATTTTTATTTTGGAGAGCAGAGGTTTCACTGTGTTGACCAGGCTGGGTTTTGAACTCCTGGGTTCAAGATATCTTCCTGCTTTGGCCTCCCAAAGTGCTGGAATTACAGGCATGAGCCACCACGCCCAGCTATTTTCATTCATTCATTCAGAGATGGCATCTCACTCTGCTGCCCAGGCTGCAGTGCAGTGGCGTGATATCAGCAAGGCCTGCCCTTCTGTGCTCCCATGGAGGGCTAGAGGGGCCTGTGGTTCCAGAACATTGCATGGCCTCAGGAAATAGGAGCCTTCCCATTATTTGAGACTAGTGGCCAAGTGGTGAAACCTCTATCTCCTTAGAACTGTCTGAGGTGGGCAGGGGAAGGGAGACCTCCTCCCCACCACCTCTTTAGCCTGGTGTGAGAAACTGTTTTTAGAAAAAGAGAGAAGGGATCCCAAGATACCAAGGCCCAGAGAAACTTCTGTTCTCCCCTTAGCCCACATAGACTTAACAGAATTGTCTGAGAAAGGAGAGATTTTTTTCACCCCTGGCTTTCTAGAATTTCCTTTTTCTGCATTTGTGAATATACCACACGTGATGGTGTCTCTGAGCTGACCAGATTATGGAAACTCAGTGGTCAGGGGACCCAAAACAAACTGAGAGTGAGTTGGGTATTGCCTATGTCAGTGCTGAACCTTAAGACGCTTTGAATAAACATCCTCCTCCTCTCTATACCCAAAAGAAAAAATGAACAAAAACAAAGTGCAGGAAATATAAAATATAGCAGGAAAAAGTCTTAAGAGTCATTCCACTAAATATAGAAGGGTTGGCCGGGTGCGGTGGCTCACGCCTATAATCCCAGCACTTTGGGAGGCCGAGGCAGGTGAATCATCTGAGGTCAGGAGTTTGAGACCAGCCTTGCCAACATGATGAAAACCCCATCTCTACTAAAAATACAAAAGTTAGTCAGGCACAGTGGCATGTGCTTGTAATCCCGGCTACTCAGGAGGCTGAGACAGGAGAACCTCTTCAGCCTGGGAGGCGGAGGTTGCAGTGAGCCGAGATTGTGTCACAAAAATGCTATAATGGGGCTGGAGGGACACGATGGCACACGCCTGTAATCCCAGCCCTTTGAGAGGCCAAGGCGGGTGGATCATCTTGAGGTCAGGAGTTTGAGAAAAGCCTGGCCAACATGGTGAAACCCCATCTCCACTAAAAATACAAAAGTTAGCCTGGGCGTGGTGATGCACGCCTGTAATCCCGGTTACTTGGGAGGCTGAGGTGGGTGAATCACTTGAACCCTGGAAGCAGAGGTTGCTGTGAGCTACTGCACTCCAGCCTGGGAGACAGAACCAGACTCTGTCTCAAAAAAAAAAAAAAAAAGACTGCTATAATTGAGTAAAATTGTAAAAGGCATACTTAAAAATAAATACCATCTAAATATGAACCTAAAGAAAATGAGTATAAAAATGTAAATATATGATATAATAAACCTAGCTTTAAAAATATAATAAGGGCTATTCTGTATGATAGCATAAAAGCAGATATGACTGGGCATGGTGGCTCATGCCTGTAATCCCAGCACTTTAGGAGGCTGAGGAGGTTAGATCACCTGAGGTCAAGAGTTAAAGACCAGCCTCGCCAACATGGTGAAACCCTGTCTCTACTGAAAATACAAATATTAGCCAGGCATGGTGGCGGGCGTCTGTAACCCCAGCTACTCGGGAGGCTGAGGCAGGAGAATCGCTTAAACCCAGGAGTCAGAGGTTGCAGTGAGCAGAGACCAAATCATTGATCATTGCACTCCAGTCTGGGCGACAGAGCTAGACTTCACCTCAAAAAAAAAAAAAAAAAAAAAGAATTAGCCAGAAGTGGTGGCGCTTGCCTGTAATCCCATCTACTAGGGAGGCTGAGGCAGGAGAATTGCTGGATCCTGGGAGGCAGAGTGAGCTGAGATCACACCTCTGTGCTCCAACCTGGATGACAGAGTGAGATTCTGTCAAAAAAAAAAAAGTGGATACATGTGATTATACATTTGTCAAAACTCATAAAGTGTGCAACACCAATTGTGAACTCTAATGTAAATTATGGACTTGAGGTGATAATGATGTGTTGCTGTAGGTTCATTGATTGTAACAAATGTACCATTCTGGTGCTGGATGTTATTAGTGGTGAAGGCTGTGTATTTGTAAATGCAGGAGGTGCATGGGAACTTTCCATACTTTCTGCTCAATTTGCTGTGAGCCTAAAACCGCCATAGAAAGTCAACTCTATTTTTAAAATATGTGTATATATACATACACACACATGTACATATATATATTAAAGGTAAAGAAGTATGTCGTATATTGATAAAATGAATATATGGGCTGGGAGCAGCGGCTCACACCTGAAATCCTGGCACTTTGGGAGGCTGAGGCAGGCAGATCACCTGAGGTCAGGAGTTGGAGACAAGCCTGGCCAACATGGCAAAACCCCATCTCTACTACAAATACAAAATCAGCCAGACATAGTGGCAGGCGCCTGTTATTCCAGCTACTTGGAGGCTGAGGCAGGAGAATGGCTTCAATCCGGGAGATGGAGGTTACAGTGAGCCAAGGTCTCACCACTGCACTCCAGCCCGGGCAACTGAGAGAGACTCTGTCCCCCAAAAAATTTAAAAAGGCCAGGTGCGGTGCCTCACACCTATAATCCCAGCTACTGAGCGGGGGAGACTGAGACAGGAGAATCACTTGAACCTGGGAGGCAGAGGTTGTGGTGAGCCAATATCACACCATTCCATATATATGGCCCTCATAAACTTTATTTACTTTTTTATAAACAAGGTCTTCCTCTGTCACTCAGGCTGGAGTGCAGTGGTGTGATCATGGCTCACTGCAGCCTCACCCTCCTGAGCTCAATCAATCCTCCCACCTCAGCCTCCCAAGTAGCTGGAACCACAGGTGTATAGTATCACAGCTGGCTAATTTTTTTTCTTTTTAAGATGGAGTCTTGTTTTGTCACCCAGGCTGGAGTGCAGTGGCTCAATCTCAGCTCACTGTAACCTCTGCCTACTGGATTCAAGAGATTCTCTTGCCTCAGCCTCCTGAGTAGCTGAGATTACAGGCGCATGCCACCACACCCAGTTCATTTTTGTATTTTTAGTAGAGACAGGGTTTCACCATGTTGGCCAGGCTGGTCTTGAACTCCTGGCCTCAGGTGATCTGACTGCCTCAGCCTCCCAAAGTGCTGAGATTACAGCAGTGAGCTGGATACCAGGCTTTTTTTTTTTGAGCAGGGGAGTAGGGGAGTTTCATCGTTATCCAGGATGTTCTCAAACTGCTTGGCTCAAGTGATCTATCAGCCTCCCAAAGTGCACAGCCCTATCTCAATCATTTTAATTATTATATCCTTCAGTCTATGTTTCTGTTTCTGGGGTTATTCTGTTGGTATTTTTCTTTTCTATTTACTCTATTTTTCAACTAGCTTGTCTTTTTTTTTTTTTTTTTTTTTTTTGTAGAGGTAGGTGTCTTACCATGGTACCCAGGCTGATCTCAAATCTTGGGCTCAAGCAATACTCCTGCCTTCACCTCCCAAAGTGCTAAGATTACAGATGTGAGCTACTGTGCCCAGCCATTCATCATAAACTATATGTATCAACAAAACAGCCTGCAAATACAGAAATGTGACAGGCAGAGCTGCAGGAAAAAACAGATCCATTAATATTAGAGTTTTTAACATACTTCTTTCAAAGTAGAGCAAATAGGCAAAATATATAAAATCTGTCTGGGTGCAGTGGCTCATGCCTGTAATCCTGACACTTTAGGAGGCTGAGGCAGGAGGATCTCTTGAGTCCAGGCATTTGAGACCAGCCTAGGCAACATAGCAAGACCTCATCTCTACTAAAAATTCAAAAATTAGCTGAGCATGGTGGTATCCGCCTATAGTCCCAGCTGCTCCAGAGGCTGAGGTGGGAGGATTGCTTGAGCATAGGAAATTGAGGCTGCAGTGAGCTTTGGTCATTTTTTAGGACATAAAATTGTTCAAAATGAACAGGCCAAGGACTTCACTCAAGAAATTAGAAAAAGTTACAGAGCAAGCCTAAAGGAAAAAGAAAGGAAACCCATGTGGATTCTTACAAGGGAAAGCTAAGAGAATATTAACACAAGAATTAAAAATACAAAAGATTTGTTGGCTGTTATTCTCTGTGGAGATGCCCTTGATCAATTCTATGATTTTGCAGAACATTTTTTAAAGTACAGAAAATCACTAGACATACCTATTCAAGGGAAAATATGTATATAAACACTATTATTCAGTAGACACCATGACACTGTTTGTGATATTAAAGGTATATTATCCAGGCTGGGCACATTGGCTCATGCCTATAATCCCAGCACTTGGGGAGACCAAGGCAGGTGGATCAGTTGAGCCCAGGTGTTCAACACCAGGCTCAAACATCCAGCCACCTCAGCCTCCCAAAGTGTTGGGGCTACAGGCATGAGCCACCACACCTGGTTGAGACTCTGTTTCTAAAAAAAGCAAAAGAAGACCAAGCACCATGGCTCATGCCTGTAATCCTAGCACTTTGGGAGGCCAAGGTGGGCGGATCACTTGAGGTCAGGAGTTCAAGGTCAGGAGGTTGCAGTGAGCTGAGATCATGCCACTGCACTCCAACCTGGGTGACAGAGTGAGACACCATCTCAAAAAAAAAAAAATTGCAAAGATATGGCCCCTCTCTGATACCCAGGCTGGAGTGCAGTGACACATTCTTGGCTCACTGCAGCCTCAACCTTCTGGGCTCAAGCGATCCTCCCACCTCAGCCTTATCAGTTCCTAGGACCACAGGCCCATACCACCATGCTGGGCCTCGGGGCTTTGTTTTCACTTTAAAAGAAATGTGCAAAAAAAGTCTCCATTAAATATGATATTTGCTGTAGATTTTTGGTATAAAACATTTACCAAGTTAATATTCTACTCTTAGTTTTCTGAGCTTAAAAAATATAATAGGTCGGCCAGGCTCGGTAGCTCACGCCTGTAATACACTTTGGGAGGCCGAGATGGGTGGATCACCTGAGGTCAGGAGTTCAAGACCAGCTTGGCCATCATGGTGAAACCCCATCTTTGTTTAAAATATATATATATATATATATATATATATATTTATAATAGGTCTGAGCTACATGGAGGATTGCTTGAGCATAGGAGATTGAGGCTACATCGAGCTGTGATCTTGCCCCTGAATTCCAGCCTGTGCCATAGAGCCAGATGCTATCTCAAATAGTAATAATAATAATAGGTTGGCCAGCCTGTACAACTTAGTGAGACTCCATCTCTATAAAAAAAACAAACAAACAAAAAAACTGGCCAGGTGCGGTGGCTGATGCCTGTAATCCCAGCACTCTGGGAGGCTGAAGAGGGTGGATCACTTGAGGTCAAGAGGTCGAGATCAGCCTGGCCAACATGGTGAAACCCCATCTCCACCCAAAAATACAAAAAAATTAGCTGGGTGTGGTGGTGGGCACCTGTAATCCCAGCTACTCAGGAGGCTGAGGCAGGAGAATTGCTTGAACCCAGGAGGTAGAGGTTGCAGTGAGCCAAGATTGCGCCACTGCACTCCAGCCTGGGCCACAAAAATGAAACTCCGTCTCAAAAAATAAATAAATGAAAAATAAATTAGCCATCGTGGTGGGGCATGCCTGTGGTCCCAGCTATTTGGTAAACTAAGATGATAAGATGGCTTGAGCCTGGGAGGTCAAGGTTGCAGTGAACTATGATCTTGCCTCTGCATTCCAGCCTAAACAACAGAAAGAAAGAAAAATGCCACAATACCAATTCAAATCTTAATGTATTTTAAGAACTCATGAAAAACTTGCAGACATATACAGCGAAAACTTTAATATTACAGTGAAAGACTGGACATAGGGTCCATACCTGTAATCCCAGCACTTTGGGAGGCCAAGGTGGGTGGATCACAAGGTCAAGAGATCGAGACCATCCTGGCCAACGTGGTGAAACCCCATCACTTAAAAAAAAAAAAAAAAAAAAAAATTTAAAAATTTAAAAAATAAAATTAAATTAAAATTAAAAAATTTAAAAAGCATAGTGATGAACACAGATGATAATCTATATAAATAAAGAGACTAGTCTTAGATGGAACAACCAAACATTATATACATGTCATCACTCCCTAATATTCCATAATTTTTTTTTTTTGAGACAGAGTCTTGTTCTGTCGCCCAGGCTGGAGTGCAGTGGTGTAGTCTTGGCTTACTGCAACCTCTACCTCTCGGGTTCAAGTGATTCTCCTGCCTCAGCCTCCTGAGTAGCTGGGATTACAGGTGCCCACCACCACACCCAGCTAATTTTTGTATTTTTAGTAGAGATCGGGTTTCACAATGTTGGTCAGGCTGGTCTTGAACTCCTGACCTTGTGATCCACCCACCTTGGCCTCCCAAAGTGCTGGGATTACAGGCGTGAGCCACCGCACCCGGCCAATATTCCATAAATTAATTGCAGTCTCAATAACAGTAATTCTAGATTAAAAGTCCACATATAAAGATCCATCTTGAAAAGCCTGAATGGGCTGGGTGTGGTGGCTCTCGCCTGTAATCCCAGCACTTTTGGACAAGGCAGATGGATCACGAGGTCAGGAGTTCAAGACCAGCCTGGCCAAGATAGTGAAACCCCATTTCTACTAAAAACACAAAAATTAGCCAGGCATGATGGCAGGCGCCTGTAATCCCAGGTACTCGGGAGGCTGAGGCAGAGTATTGTTTGAACCCAGGAGGCGGAGGTTGCAGCGAGCCAAGATTGTGCCACTGTACTCCAGCCTGGGCAACAGAGTGAGACTTCGTCTCAAAAAAAAAAAGAAAAGAAAAGCCTGAATAAAGAGGGAGGATTGGGCTTCCTAGATATTGGGGCATACCACAAAACCATGGCAACAAAATTCATTGTGGCGTTGTTCAATAACAGACGAATAGACCAATGGAATAAAATCGAAAGCTTGGAGCCAAACCCATGAAGATATGAGAACTTAATGTGCAAGAAAGGCAATACAACAATCACTGGGGAAGGGATGGCTTATTTAGGAGGTGATGCTGGCAAAACTGGCTCCCAATAAAACTGGTGACTGCTTAACACAACATACAATGGTAGACTCCAAATGGAATAAAGGCATAACTGTGAAAGGCAAAAGTCTCTAGTTAATGAAAGAAAATACTGTAGCGCTCCTCCCCTACCTTATCCACAGGGACACATGTAACATCTCCCAGTGAATGCCTGAAATTTCAGATAGTATCAAACCCTCTCTAAACTGTTTTTTTCCTTCTTGTATAGATCTATGATAAGGTTTAATTGATGAACTAGGTGCAGTAGGAGATTAACAATAACCAATAATAAAATAGAACAATTACAGCAATGTACTGTGAGAACTAAAAATAATTCAATCAGTTCTCCTGTCTCTCCTGTAGCTGGGACTACAGGCACATGCCACCATAGCCTGCTAACTTTTTGTATTTTTAGTAGAGATGGGGTGTCACTGTGTTAGCCAGGATGGTCTCAATCTCCTGACCTTGTGATTTGCCCACCTCAGCCTCCCAAAGTGCTGGGATTACAGGTGTGAGCCACCATACCTGGCCAGTTTTTCTTTTTCTCTAACAGCCAAACAAGCACTGGCCTGGAGATAACCTGAAAACAATTACAAGGCATCCAATAGCAGACACTGACAAACTGACCCCTCTGTACCACAAACTGTAACTACAGCTTTAACTTGTTGAGTTCAGTGACTTTCTCCTGATGAGACCACCAACCATGGAGTGGCTCTGGTGGTTTACAGAGGCTGTGCACTTTGAGTGCCTTTGTGTCTCTGTTTTACCCTATGACATTATGACATATAGGGCCAGATTGTAATGCCTTTTTTTTTCCTTGAAACAGAGATTCATTCTTGGAGTGCAATGGTTTGATCTCAGCTCACCGCAACCTCCATCTCCCAAGTTCAAGTGATTCTTCTCCTCAGTCTCCCGAGTAGCTGGGATTACAGGCACACGGGCATGCGCCATCACGCCAGGCTAATTTTGTATTTGTAGTAGAGACAGGGTTTCCCCATGTTGGTCAGGCTGGTCTCAAACTCCCAATCTCAGGTGATCCGCCCACCTTGGCCTCCCAAAGTGCTGGGATGACTGGCATGAGCCACCGCGCCCGGCCTGTAATGCATTTAAATGTTAAGTCTCCACTCTAAAGTAAACATGAGATGTATGTAAACATACATGTTTGTTTAATATAAATGTATCAGAATTCCCTTCATAAATATTCATAGCTCCTCCTATAACCTGTTGAATATGTGTATGTGGCCAACCTGTTCAACATAAATCCCTGTTCTACTCTCCACTCTCTCAAAGTGACTCAAAGTGCCTGCCTTTCAGCCTGTAGTGGAGGCTATACTTCACAGCCTATCAGAAAGGCCCTCTTATAGTCTATAACCCATGTAAAAAGTAAAACTCTACTTTCTAAATTTATAATTTGTCAGCCAGGAACAGTGGCTCACACCTGTAATCCCAACACTTTGGGAGGCCAAGGTGGGAGGATTGCTTAAGGCCAGGAGTTCAAGACCAGCTTGGGCAAAATAGAGAGACCTCATCTCTACAAAAAATACAAAAATTAGGGGCCAGGCATGGTGGCTCATGCCTGTAATTCCAGCACTTTGGGAGGCCAAGGCAGGTGGATCACTTGGGATCAAGAGTTTGAGGCCAGTCTAACCAACATGGTGAAATCCCATCTCTAAGAAAACTACAAAATCAGCCAGGCATGGTGGTGCATGCCTGTAAACCCAGATACTTGGGAGGCTGAGGCAGGAGAATCACTTGAATGCGAGAGGTGGAGTTTGCAATGAGCTGAGATCAGATCATGCCATTGCACTCCAGCGTGGGCAACAAGAGTGAAACTCCATCTCAAAAAAATATATATAGGCTATGCACGGTGGCTTATGCCTGTAATCCCAGCAATTTGAGAGGCCAAGGTGGGTGGATATTGAGGTCAGGTGTCAGAGACCAGCCTAGCCAACATAGTGAAACCCTATCTCTACTAAAAATATAAAAAAATTAGCCAAGCATGGTTGCGGGTACCTGTAGTCCCAGCTACTTGGGAGGCTGAGGCAGGAAAATTGCTTGAATCTGGGAGGCGGAGATTGCAGTGAGCTGAGATCACACCACTGCATTCTATCCTAGGTGACAATGTGAGACTCCATCTCAAAAAAAAAAAAAAAAACATATATATACACACACACACACGTACATGAAAATTAGCCAGGTGTGGTGATACACTCCTATAGTCCTAGCTGCTCGGAGGCTGAGGCAAGGTCACTTGAGGCTAGGAATTTAAGGCTGCAGTGAGCTATGATTGTGCTACTGCACTCCAGCTTGGGCGGCAGGGTGATACCCTGTCTCAAAATATATATATACGTATATATATATATTATTTTAATTTGTAATATACTTAATTACAATTCCAAGGGTATACATATGTTAAATGATTGTCTTTGAGGGAGTGGGGGGAAGGTGATGGAAATACTGGGAGCAGAAAGAACAAGGGAGCGAGAAGGAAGAGTGGGAGAGGAGGTCAGGCCTCAGGGGCTCTGCAAGACTAGCCAGGCAAGTTATTGAGCAGGGCTGCGTGATGCAATCTTAGATTTCTCAAAAATCTCTCTGTGTGTTGCATCAGGAATAGACTGTGCAGGCCAGGGTGGACGCACAGAGACCTGTTTAGAGGCTATTCACAGTAAACCTGGGAAGTAGGTTTACTGCGCTGATGGCAGCGCAGACAAAAGTGATATGAGTGGGGCTGGAAAGAAGAGTCTAGATTCTGGATATTTTCGAAGGTAGAGTTAACAAGATTTCCTAAATGAAGAAGTCATGGAGAGGATAAAAAAAACATATAAAGGAATCAGGTCAAGCATGATGGCTCATGCCTGTAATCCCAGCACTTTGGAAGGCTGAGCCGGGCGAGTCACCTGAGGTCAGGAGTTCGAGACCAGCCTGGCCAATATGCTGAAACCTCGTCTCTACTAGAAACACAAAAATTAGCTGGATGTGGTGGCAGGCGCCTGTAATCCCAGCTACTTGGGAGGCTGAGACAGGAGAATTTTTTGAACTCGGGAGGTGGAAGTTGCAGTGAGCCAAGATCATGCTTCTTCACTCCAGTCTGGGTGACAGAGTGAGACTTGGTCTCAATAAATAAAAATAGCCAGGCGCAGTGGCTCATGCCTGTAATCCAAGCACTTTGGGAGGCAGAGGTAGGTGGATTACCTGAAGTCAGGAGTTCCAGACCAGGCTGACCAACATGGAGAAACCCTGTCTCTACTAAAAATACAAAATTAGCCAGGCATGGTGGCACATGCCTGTAATCCCAGCTACTCAGGAGGCTGAGGCAGGAGAATTGCTTGAACCTGGGAGGTGGAGGTTATGGTGAGCTGAGATTGTGCCACTGCACTCCAGCCTGGTCAACAAGAGCGAAACTCCATCTCAAATATATATATATTTTCTTTTTTCTTACCTTAGCTGACCACTCCTACTGCCTACCCCCATCAACCTTGGTGTGCCC
>PVKP010053849.1:0-11751 GCA_004027715.1 Plecturocebus donacophilus | reverse complement strand
GAAGTCTCCCTCTGTTGCCCAAGCTGGAGTACAGTGGCGCGGTCTCGGCTTGCAATCTCCCCATCTCAGGTTCAAGCTATTCTGTTGCCTCAGCCTCCTGAGTAGCTGGGATTACAGGTGCCTGCCGCCACGCCCAGCTAACATGGCTACTTTTTAAAAATGTTTTTGCGGAAATGGGGTCTGGCCATGTTTCCGAGGCTGAGGATACAGTTTTCACTACTTGTTATTTTTCATGGAACGCTGTGTGCTGCATGGGTCGGGGCATGCCATGTTACTTTTTGGCCCCACACTCCCCTCTACCACCCCAATTTTGTATTTTATAGTAAAACTTTTTCAGTGTATTGTCTGTGCTTGTTCTTTTTTTTTTTTTTTGAGATAGAATCTCATTCTGGAGTGCAGTGGTGCAATCTTGGCTCACTGCAACCTCCTCCTCCTGGGTTCAAGCGATTCTGCTGTCTCCTGAGTAGCTGGGACTACAGGTGTGCACCACCATGCTCTGTACTTATTATCTCCAGTTTCTCTACTGTTTATCTGGAAGTACTCCAGAGAGGCTTGCATTCCCATACATGCCCCAGTGAGTTCCATGTTGCTAATTGATTCTCAGTCTTTGTCTTACTTGGCTGGCCTTTTAGCTGTACGACCGCCCTTTTTTTTTTTAAATCTGAGATGAAGTGTCACTCTGACACCAGGCTGCAGTGCAGTGGTGCGATCTTGGCTTACTGCAACCTCCGCCTCCCAGTTTAAGTGATTCTTCCACCTCAGCCTCCTCCTGAGTAGCTGGGACTACAAGTGTCCACCACCAGCCCGGCTAATTTTTGTATTTTTAGTAGAGATGAGGTTTTACCATGTTGGCCAGGATAGTCTGGATCTCTTGACCTCGTGATCTGCCCGCCTCGGCCTCCCAAAGTGCTAGGATTACAGGTATGAGCCACTGTGCCTAGCCTTTTTTTTTTTTTTTGAGTGGGGTTTCACTCTTTGCTCATGCTAAAGGGGAATGGCGTGATCTCAGCTCCCTGCAATCTCGGCCTCCCAGGTTCAAGCAATTCTTCGGCCTCAGCCTCCCAAAGTGCTGGGAGTACAGGCACCACCACCGCGCCTAGCTAATTTTGTATTTTTAGTAGAGACAGGGTTTCACCCCGTTTGCCAGGCTGGTCTCGAGCTCCCAACCTCAGGTGATTCACCTGCTTTGGCCTCCCTAAGTGCTGGGATTATAGGCGTGAGCAACTGTGCCAGGCCTGAAATGCTTTCTTCATGTAACTTGAGGTATGCCCTTCTCTTTACTGAGGCTCATTTTCCTTACTGTCATTTGCTGGTTTAATCTTCTGGACTTCCAAAGACAGGAGTGTTTCGGCATAGTCCTTGAGATTGTGCCTTTATCTACACTCACTTTTCTCCCTCAGGGATCTAATTTTTTTTTTTTTTGAGATGGAGTTTCGCTCTGGTTACCCAGGCTGGAGTGCAATGGCACAATCTTGGCTCACTGCAACCTCTGCCCCCTGGGTTCAAGCAATTCTCCTGCCTCAGCCTCCCGAGTAGCTGGGACTACAGGCACACACCACACCCAGCTGATTTTTGTATTTTCAGTAGAGACGGGGTTTCATCATGTTGACCAGGATGGTCTTGATCTCTTGACCTCGTGATCCACCTGCCTTGGCCTCCCAAAGTACTGGGATTATAGGCGTGAGCCACCGTGTCCGGCCCCTAATTTTTTTTTTTAAATTTTACTTCCCAGTAAACTTTTCCTTTCTTATTTTTTATTGATTTATTTTTTTAGAGACAAGATCTCGCTCTGTCACTCAGGCTGGAGTGCAGTGGTACAGCCATGGCTCACTGCAGCCTTGAACTTCTGGGTGCATACCGTCCTCCTGCCTGTCTCCTGAGTAGCTGGGAATGCAGGTGTGAACCAACACTCTTGGCTAATATTTTAATTTTTTGGCAGAGATGGGGGTTTTATCATGTTGCCCAGGCTGGTCTCAATCCTCCAACCTCAGCCTCCCTAAGTGCTGGGTTTATAGGTGTGAGCCACTGTGCCTGGCCCTTAAAGGGTCTTATCTGGGGCTTTAAGTTCTGTATATTAGATCATGAGTTAGCAGGGCCAGGTATTTTGTATCATATATATTTTTCAGGTTTTGCAACTGATACGGTCTGTCTTGTAACTCCCAACTCTGCAGATGCAGTGTGGAAGCAGTCGTAGACGGTGTGTAGATGGGCATGGCTGTTCTGAGAAAGTCTAGCTATAAGACGCACTGAGGCACTTGGCCTGCGGGCCTTAGTGTACTGACTGACATCTTATGATGACTTGTAAATTTGTTCTCTATTTTTTTTTTTTTTTTTTTTGCGATAGGGTCTCACTCTGTCGCCTGGGGCTGGGGTGAAGTGGCGTGGTGTCGGCTCACTGCAGCCTCCACCTCCCGGGCTCAAGGGACTCTAGTGCCTCAGCCTCCTCAGTGGCTGTGATGACAGGCGCACACCACTATGTCTGGCTAAGTTTTGTATTTTTAGTAGAGATGGGTTTCTCCATGTTGGCCAGGCAGGTCTTGAACTCCTAGCCTCCAGTGATTTGCTGCCTCGGCCTCCCAGAGTGTTGGAATTACTGGTGTGAGCCACTGTGCCTGGCCCTAAGTTTCTGTTTCTGTTCTTAACTGTTCATCTCAACTCCAGACTTTCATATCCAGTGGCCTAAGCATCTTAATATCAGTATGCTCAAAACTGCACTCCCAGTTTTCTGCCCAGATCTGTTCTGCTTGTAATCCTTATGATTTCAGTATATGACAGCTTTATCCTTCTAATTGCTTGGTCTAAAGCACCTTTGACTGCATTTTTTTTTTTTTTTGACATAGAGTCTTGCTCTGCCACCCAGGCTGGAGTGCAGTGGTGCAGTCTCGGCTCACTGCAACCTCTGCCTCCCAGGTTCAAGCATTTCCCCCGCCTCAGCCTCCTGAGTAGCTGGGACCACAGGCACGTGCCACCACGCCCAGCTTATTTTTGTATTTTTAGCAGAGACGGTGTTTTGTCTTGTTGGCCAGGCTGGTCTCAAACTCCTGACCTCATGATCCCCCCACGTTGGCCTCCCAAAGTGCTGGGATTACAGGTGTGAGCCGCCGCGCCCAGCCTCTACTTTTTATATAACCCATGTCTAATCTGTCAGCAAACCCTGTTCTACTTTAAGAATAGATATAGTTTCCAATCACTTCTTAGCACCTTCACTGCTACTGCCCTGGTCCATGGCATTGTCAACCTAAATATCATAGCAAGGTTCTTTGAAAGAAAAGATGTTTGTTTGGGAATAGCACGTACACTGCAATCAGGATACAAGTGCCATACTATAAACTGCATGTATTCAGGGAGGTACAGGAAGGCAAAGAGTTTTAAAGGAAAAAAGGAGGAGGATTGCAGAATTGTTTTGAAACAATTGTTCTTGCCTAGAAAGGTTAATAACAAAGGTGACACAGTCCAGGGTTGGACGTGCAGTCACTGGGCAGATGTCCTTGCAGGAGTGTTTTTTGTGTAATGTTACAGTGGGTTTTGTGCAAGGCTGTGTTTGTTGTAGAATCTTTCTCATGATCAGGAATCTAAGTGTGAGGCCAGAAGTGGTGCTTCATGCCTGTAATCCCAGCGCTTTGGGAGATTGAGGCAGGTGGCTCACTTGAGGTCAGGAGTTCAAGAGCAGCCTGGCCAACATGGCAAAACCCTATCTATACTACAAAACACAAAAGTTGGCCAGGCATGGTGGCTCACACCTGTAATCCCTGCACTTTGGGAGGCTGAGGGATGAAACCCCGTCTCTATTAAAAATACAGAAAATTAGGTGAGCGTGGTGGCATGTGTGGCTTTAATCCCAGCTACTCAGGAGACTGAGGCAGGAGAATCACTTGAACCCAGGTTGCAGTCAACCGGGATCTCACCATTGCACTCCAGCGTGGGCAACAAGAACAAAACTCCATCTGAAAACAACAACAACAAAATTAGCCTGGTGTGGTGGCACATGCGTGTAATCCCAGCCACTCGGGAGGCTGAGGCACGAGAATCACTTGAACTGGGGAGGCAGACGTTGCAGTGAGCCAAGATTGTGCCACTGCACTCCAGTGTGGGTGACAGAGTCAAACCTTGTCTGAAAAAAAAAAAAAGGAATCTAAGTGTGAGAATTCTTTGTCTTCCCTAGCTCTTATTGTCAGGGATTTTTTAACACGAGTAACTCCATGTTGTTGATTCTGACAGCTTTGACACTGCCATGACATTTTGTCTGGATTAGGACAGTCATCTCACCATTGGTTTCTGCTGTAATCTGTTGTTTGTTTCCCCAAAACTCATGTTCAAATTTGATCCCCAGTGTTGGTGATGGGGCTGATAGGAGCGTTTGAATACTGGGGTCAGATCCCTTCTGAATGAGTGAATCCTCTGCCGGAGAGGGTGGGTGAGTTCTTGCTCTCCTAGTTCCCAAGAGAGCTTGTTGGGAAGGAGAGCCTTGGACCTCTCCTTGACTGTAGCTTCCTCTCTTGCTGTGTGATCTTTGCACACTCCAGCTCTCTTACTTTCTGCCAGGAGTAGAAGCAGCCTGGAGCTCTCATCAGATGTAGATGTCCAGTCTTGAACTTTTCCAGACTTCAGAATTGCAAACCAAATAAACCTTTTTATGGTGGCCCATAATGGTTTTTCCTTTACATATTTAGCACTTCCTTAAGGACTTCTTGTAAGGCAGGTCTGGTTGTAATAAATTCCCTTAGCATTTGTTTGTCTAAATGCATCCTGTTTTTCCTTCACTTATGAAGCTTAATTTGGCTGGATATGAAATTCTTGGTTGAAATTTCTTGTTGTTGTTGTTTTTTTTGAGACAGAGTCTTGCTTTGTCACCCAGGCTGGAGTGCAGTGGTGCAATCTTGGCTCACTGCAACCTCCACCTCCTGGGTTCAAGTGATTTTTTTCGTCTCAGCTTCCCGAGTAGCTGGGACTACAGTGCACCCCACCACATCCGGCTACTGTTTGCATTTTTAGTAAAGATGGGTTGGGGTGTCACCATGTTGGTCAGGCTGGTCTCTTAACTCCTGACCTCAGGTTATCCACCTGTCTTAGCTTCCCAAAGTGCTGGAATTACAGATGTGACCTACTGTGCCCTGCCTGAAATTTCTTTTTTTTAAGAATGCTGAAAATAGGCCCCAGTCTCTTCTGGCTTGTAGGGTTTCTGCTGAAAGGTCTGCTGTTACCCTGATGGAATTCCCTATGACTCCTCTGTATCCAAAGGGTACCTGGGGGTGTTAGCAAATTCTTTTAGCTTAATAAGAACCCAAGAAACATTTCAATTGGAGCTCTTGAGCATTGCAGTTGAGCCCTTGCTCCAGCCCACTTCTGCTCTGTAGAGTGTACTTTTGCGTCAGTAAATCTGTGCTTTTGTTGCTTTGCTTGTGCATTTTTTAAAATCCTTTGTTCAACATGAGAAGAACCTGGACAACTCTTAGTCAAGACCCTCTGCTGGTAACAAAGCCATCATGAGGGACCTGGCTCTGTGACCCAAACACCTTCTATTCGAGCTCACCTCCAACACTGGAGATTACATGTTAATGATATTTGGAGGGGACAAATATCCAAACCTTATCAGTCCTTGAGGCCTGCTGCAGTCATGTTTTCTGACCCCCAAATGCTTGTCTTTTTTCTGTTTTTTTTTTTTTTTTTTTTTTTTTTTTTTTTTTTTTTTTTTTTTTTTTTTTTTTTTTTTTTTTTTTGAGAGAGTCTTGCTCTGTCGTCCAGGCTGGAGTGCAGTGGCGTGATCTCGGCTCACTGCAGCCTCCACCTCCTGGGTTCAAGCAGTTCTTCCTTAGCCTCCTGAGTAACGGGGATTACAGGTGCCCACCATCATGTCTGGCTAATTTTTGTATTTTTAGTAGAGATGGGGTTTCACTATGTTGGCCAACCTGGTCTTGAACTCCTGACCTCAGGTGATCTGCCCACCTTGGCCTCCGAAAGTGCAGGGATTATACACATGAGCCACTACGCCCAGCTGATCTGTCCATTTTTCTATACCAGTTCTCATGCTTACTACTGAGAGTCATTAGTCCACAAGATTGTCCCCACTGCAGACACCAGTCACAAGTCCCGGCTTTAAATTTAGGGCTCCGTACCACTGCCTCCTTAGGTTCCGTAGGATGACTCACAGACCTCAGGAAGTTCCTTTACTTATGTTTACCGGTTTATTATAAAGGATGCAAGTCAGGAACCACCAAATGGAAAAGCTGCACAGGGCCAGCTATGGAGGGGTTGGGGCTGAGCAGAGCTTCCAGGCCGTCTCTGGCCTTGTCTTCTCCCCAGCATATTGGTTTGTTCACCAGTCCAACAGTCCTCATTGCTCAGGGGTTTTTCTTGGAGGCGCCATTACATAGGCACGATTGATTAAATCATAGGCCTTGGTGATTAAACTCAATCTCCAACCCCTCTTCTGTCCCTTGTGTTCTGTGTTGGGACTGGGGTAGGAGGTACTGAGTTCAACCTCTAGTCAGTTTCTTGGCAACCAGCCTCTATCCTGAAGCTACCTGAGGCCCTGCCCCAGTAAGTCATCTCATTAGCATACAAAAGACAGCCAGCTCTGAGTTTTCTTTCCATCTTTTGTTGCAGTGGCTCCTCCCAGCCCAGAGCTTCTCTGGGGTTCTGTCAGGCGGGTGAATTCTTCCCTAGGGCTTTTTCCTGTCTGTCAACTGTTTCCTGGTGTGATCTTGGCTCACTGCAGCCTCCACCTCCTGGATTCAAGGGATTCTCCTGCCTCAGACTCCCAAGCAGTTGGGATTACAAGCGTGTGCCACCACACCTGGCTAGTTTTGTATTTTTAGTAGAGACAGGGTTTCATCAGGTTGGTCAGGCTGGTCTTGAATTCCTGATCTCAAATGATCCACCTGCCTCGGCCTCCCAAAGTGCTGGGATTACAGGCGTGAGCCACTGTGCCCAGCCCATTCTTTACCATTTCTTTTTGCACTTCTCTGTGTTTATTCTTTTTCAATATGTTACTTTCTTTATGCGACAGGATCTCACTCTGTGGCCCAGGCTAGAGTGCACTGATGTGATCAAAGCTCACTGTATCCTCTAACTCCTAGGCTCAAGGGATCCTCCTGTCTCGGCCTCTTGAGTAGCTGGGATTACAGGTGTGTGCCGTCACTTACACCTGGCTAATTTTTAAATTTTTTTTTGTAGAGATGAGGTCTCACTTTGTTGCCCAGGCTTGGTCTCAAGTGATCCTCCAACCGTGGCCTCCAAAAGTGTTGGGATTACAGGCGTGAGCCATCTTGCCTGGCTGATACATTTATTCTAGTAGGGCAAGGCAGATTGATCATCCAAAAGCTAAATTAGATTCAGTTTTATCAGGTGAGAATAACACAATTGAATGAATGATCTCTGTAATGGTGCCCAAGAAAATGGTAAGAGCGAGAATAGAATTTGAGTTCATGAAGATACATGTCAGTCACTGAAAACATTTTTCATGGGGAATTCCACATTCTTGTGCCAATAGAGGGTAAATGAGGGCTGCGTTTTGCTTATTTGGCTCATTGAAGACTTTATTTGATTCTCGATACTCTTTTTTATCCTTTTAGGGATTTGCAGCAGTTCTTGCTGAGGCAGTTTCGTCCCTGGATCTGCCTGTGGCAATTATTAATCTAAAGGAATATGATCCGGATGATTGTCTGATAGAAGAGGTTGGTAACTGTCTTATTTTTTCATCAATCGGAACTCTCAAATTTAACTGACCTGCAGTCTTCAGAGTAAATTTAATTAGATAACTAGAATCATCAAAATACATTTAATTTTCTTGCTCAGGGATTTCAGTTTGTTGAATTTCAGTGTGATTCAGAGCATTGAATGTGGATGTGGCTTACTGATTCTCAGGTGGTGTGGGGCTTGTCCTTCAGGTGCGTTTGATTTCCTGGTTCTGGAGGTGAGAAAGCTTGGATGGTTAGAAATTCACTCCTTCCCACTATTTTTTTTTTTTGAAACGGAATTTTGCTCTTGTTGCCCAGGCTGGAGTGCTGTGGTGTGAACTTGGCTCACTATAACCTCTGCCTCCCGGTATCAAGTGATTCTCCTGCCTCAGCCTCGTGAGTAGCTGGGATTACAGGTGCCTGCCACCACACCTGGCTAGTTTTTGTATTTTTAGTGGAAATGAGGTTTTACTATGTTGGTCAGGCTGGTCTCGAACTCCTGATCTCAGGTGATCCACCCCCTTCGGCCTCTCAAAGTGCTGGGATTACAGGCGCGAGCCACAGCGCTCAGCTTCTAACTGTTTCTTTAACTCTACCTACGTCAGCAATACCAGGAACCAATAGTTGTTCAAGCTCCACAGTGCGGCTAGGCTAAGACCTGAGATTCTGTGTTTCTGGCAAGTTCAGAGGAGATGCTGATACTGCTGGCTCAGGGTTCACACTTTTAGAACCACCACTGTAGGGTGAAATCTCCTAGCTGGGCATGACTGCCGAAAGGGGAGGGACATTTTTCAGATGAAGAAATTAAACCCTCAGATATTAAGTAGTGCAGCCGGGCGCGATGGTTCATGTCTGTAATCCCCGCACTATGGGAGGCGGAGGCAAATAAATCACCTGACATGAGAAGTTCAAGACCAGCCGGGCAACATGGTGAAACCCCGTCTCTACTAAAAATACAAAGTTAGCTGGGCATGGTGGCAGGCACCTTGTAATCCCAGCTACTGAGGAGGCTGAGGCGGGAGAGTTGCTTGAAACTGGGAGGCAGAGGTTACAGTGAACCAAGATCACACCACTGCACTCCAGCCTGGGCAACAAGAACAAAACTCCGTCTCCAAAAAAGAAAAACCAAAAAAGAAAGAAGCAGGTAGAGCTGGGGTTGACACACGTTCACGCAAAGGGCCGGGTAGTCAGTATCCTCACCTTTGTGGCCAGACAGCTGCTTGGCGTGCCACTGAGGCACAAACCAGCCATAGGTAATATGTAAATGAGTAAATGTGGGTATGTTCCACTAAAACTTTTTAAAGAACAGTATAGGCCAGGCGTGATACCTCTCACCTGTAATCTCAGCAGTTTGAGAGGTCAGGGCAGGTGGATCGCTTGAGCTCAGGCATATGAAAGCAGCCTGGACAACATGGTAAAACCCCGTCTCTGTTAAAAATAGAAAAATTAGCCATGGTGGTGCACACCTATAGCCCCAGCTACTCAGGAGGCTGAGGCATGAGAATTGCTTGAACCCGGGAGGTGGAGGTTGCAGTGAGCTGAGATCACACCATTGTGCTCCAACTTGGGTGACGGAGTGAGACTCAGTCTCAAAAAAAACCCCAAAAAACCAAAAAGGCAGCGGATAAATGTCTAGCTTTAACTCTGTCCATTTCTTTATCCCCCAAGAAAACATACTGGAGTGCACGTGAGTGAGCTTGAATGTACTCTAAATTATTTGCGAAAAATTATTAGCAAACTTTGATACTTACAGCTAAGAGATTACTTATAACTTACTTTATGACTGGAACTGTTAAGATGTATTCAAACACCAGGCTATCAAGACTAAGGATACACAGGTTGAGAATCCCTGAACCACAAGTTGGAAATGCTGTAAAATCCAAACTTCTTGAGCACTGACATGAGGTCACAAGTGGGAAATTCCACACTTGACCTCGTGTGATGGGTCAAATTTAAAAGTAGTCAAAACCTTGTTTCATGTATGAAATTGTCAAAAATATTGTATAAAGTTACCTACAGGCTAGGCGTGTAAAGTATATGTGAAACGATGGAATTTTGTGTTTAGACTTGATATATCCCTAAGATACATCATTAGGTATATGTGAGTTTTTTTTAAAAACCAGAAAAAAACCACTAAGATACGAAACACTTCCGATCCCAGACATTTTGGATAAGGGATACTCAACCTGTATTTTGTTTCCCTGGGATTTGTAACAGTTCTGTTTAGATAATGGTGACAAGTGTTAAATAACTTTATGTTTAAAAACTTTTATTGCTTTGATTTTTTAGAGATTTCTCTGTATCTCTTCTTTTCTTTTTCTTTGAGCTAGAATCTCTCTGTGTTGCCCAGGTTGGAGTGCATGGTGCAGTGGTGTGATTGCGGCTCACTATAGCCTCTGGTTTCTAGGCTCAAGCCATTCTCCTGCCTCAGCCTCCTGAGTAGCTGCGACTGTAGGCACCCACCACCACGCCTGGCTAATTTTTGTATTTTTAGTAGAGATGGGGTTTCACCATTTTGGCCAGGCTGGTCTTGAACTCCTGACCTCTTGATCCACCCGCCTCAGCCTCCCAAAGTGCTGAGATTACAGATGTGAGCCATACTGCCTTGATATGGATATTCACAGCTTCCTGCCTGAGATGATAATGGACCAAGGAAACGAGTCTTTCTACTCCTTGGAGATTTCAGAGATTTAAAACAATCTCCAACACCAAACACAACTCTTAGCAAAAGCTGCCTTGAGGCAGATGGATAAGAGAGGTCACCACATTCTTCGTCTTTCTGACACCACAGGGCAGCTTCCGCTCTAAGGAGGCGGGAACACGAGCTGTTGCTTTCTCTTAAGGTTTGAAACTCAGGTGCCTTATTTTCCCCCAGTGAGTTCTTCCATTAGTAGCCACAATGCCTGGCCATCTCTCTGTATTTTTTCTTAATTGATTTAGATTTGTTTCCACTGTGGCAAATCAGTGATGAATGGCATATGTGGTGAAACATACCAGACGGTATATTGGCAGGAGCAAGAGTCTGGGTCTTCTCCCCTCGAGAGCACAGCAAGGCGTTCTTGCTTTGTTTCTCAGTGATGCCCTTCACTTCTGAAAATGAGGTGTGTTGATGTCCTTAGAGATGAGTATGCATTTTTTCAAAGGATTTTCTTCATTGAGATGATTTATGCCTTGAATATTCTACTGAAACAATTACTCTATTGGTTAGGTTGCTGGTAAAAATGTCTGTGTCTTCCTGGTTGCGACATATACTGACGGCCGACCAACCGAAAGTGCAGAGTGGTTCTGCAAATGGTTAGAGGAAGCGTCCCGTGATTTTCGATTTGGTAAAACTTACCTGAAGGGTATGAGATACGCAGTGTTTGGCCTGGGAAATTCTGCCTATGCCAACCACTTCAACAAGGTAGGTCTGTGTTGAATTATAGGAATAAATTCTCCCTACACACACACACACACGCACACACACACACGCGTACGTGAAATAATCCACAGACTTTGGTAGCTAGTTAGAAATACTTTTCTTTATTATTTTATTGATTGAACGATTGAGACAGAGTTTTGCTCTGTTGCCAGGCTGGAGTGCAGTGGCACCATCTCAGCTCATTGCAGCGTCCACCTCCCAGTTTCCAATGATTCTCCTGCCTCAGCCTGCCGAGTAACTCATATTACAGGCATGTGCCACCACACCTGGCTAATTGTTGTAGTTTTACTAGAGACAGGGTTTCGCCATGTTGGCCAGACTGGTTGTGAACTCCTGGTCTCACGTGATCTGCCTGCCTTGGCCTCCCAGAGTGCTGGGATTACAGGTGTGAGCCACTGCGCCCAGCCTCTTCTGCTATTCCTTTTTTTTTTTTTTTCTGAAGACAGAGTCTCCCTCTATCCCTTAGCTGGAGTGCAGTCGTGCAGTCTCGGCTCACTGCAACCTCTACTTCCTGGGTTCAAGCGATTCTCATTTCTCCTGCCTCAGCCTCCTGGAATAGTTGGGCTTATAGGCACCTAATTTTTGTATTTTTAGTAGAGACGGGGTTTCTCCATGTTGGCCAGGCTGGTCTCCATCTCCTGACCTCAGGTGATC
>PVKP010053848.1:0-11716 GCA_004027715.1 Plecturocebus donacophilus | reverse complement strand
GAGAGCAAGCAGAAGTACAGGAAAGCAGACAGAGGAGACAACTGAGGAACCAATCCTAAATGAGGGGCTGGGACAGGCCTATTGCACCTTATTCCAAATTCTAACTCAAAGATACTTCAATAACATCATCTGGGCAATGTTTTACAGTTTATAAAGGATTATATTACAAAGATAACCCCACTGTTATCTCCATTTTAGATACTAGAAGCCTAAAGAGGATTATGTGTCTGGCTTAAGGTCACACAGCAAGTACACTGGAAGCAGGGACTTAAACCTGTTTTCTGTCTTTTTACAGTGCTATTACTTCATCCTGGAATTTCCTTTACCCAGCTTGTGTCTACTTTCCCTCCTCTGTCCCCTTCCCACCCAGAAAGTACACACAAACCTATTATGCAGCTGTGCCCTCGGGCTGGTGGGGGAGTGGAGGTGGACCAGCAACACAGCCTGCAGCAGGTGGAAGGTGGCGGTTCCTGCACATACTCGGTACACAGCCCCAGAACCACTGAGCACTGGACAGTCAGAGAGGCCAAACAGGTGGGCACACAACCCCGAGGGCATCTGGATCTGGGAGTGTGTGTGTGAGAAATGGCAGGACAAATCATAATGCATGGAAAGGTACCTACTTGTCATGGGGTATGATCACTCATTTGTTTGTTGTCTGCAACCCAAATCTCTTTTCTTTGTCAGGGTTTTTCCTTTTATCTCTTCCCACCTGACAACCTGACCCCTTCTCACTTACCCTGTGTGTCTTGCCCCACACCCTTTCCACTACTGTCCTTGACAGCAGGAGGCAGCAGATTGCTGAGGCCCCCACATGGAGGAAGATGTAGAACAAGCGGCTGCAGGTGGATGCGGTGAGAAAGGGCCACCTAGAGTGGCAGCAGCTGGCACAAGGAGCAGGCCCACAGCAGCACACCTGGGGGTAGAGCAGATGCAAGGCGGCGAGGTGGACTTGCTGAGGAAAGCCATACGTTAATGTATGTGTGAGGTTAACCCAGGAGGCTGAATTCCAAAATTTCCCTGTCCCCTTTCTTCCTTTGACTCAGGTTCTGTTTCAAGCTGGTTCCAGCCATTTGGGATTGCCTTCCACTGACAACTTAGTAGGGATTTCATTACAAGCAGGCTTGAGATACCTGACCTTTCTCTAGACCTAAACACCTGAGGCTGGGAACATGGCTGGAGAGAGTTACAGATTACCAGGGGCAAAGAACCAGAACGACATTAGAGGAGAAAAGAGGCCTGTCATTTTTATTGGCAAAGAACCAGAATGACATTAGAGGAGAAAAGAGGCCTGTCGTTTTTATTGGCTTCTCCAAGTTTTCCTCCCCAGCTTCAGCCACTCTCCCATTTGCACCCTCTCACCTGACAGAAGGGGCTTTTCACTAGGACACTGCTGCTTCCGCTGCGCTGCTGTGCCAGGCCCAGGGAGGTGCTGGGGCCAGAGCCGTCCTTGGCACCCACCATCCTTGTCCCAGGGATTAGGTTTAGGTCCACCAGATGGAAGGCAGGTGAGAGCAGCAGCTGCTTCTTTCCTCAGCCCATTGGACTTCCACCGTGCTGGGGCTGAGCACCCGGTCGCGGGCAGAATGGGGACATCCAGAAGACAATACTGACCTCCAGGATGCGGTAAATGCAAATGCCCTGTGAAGGAGTTTTCTCCTCAGGTCCTCACCACTGGGACCACTCAGGCTGTTCTCTCCAGATTAGGGGGCTGTTTGTCTATCTGGCCTCTTATGGATTAGCATTCTTAATTGGTTTAGGATTAGACGTCACCCATTCAGGTTGAACGGAGTTCCCTGAGGTGGGTACATGTCTATGTGGTGAGGTGACTGTTCCTAGGTTAAGAAGGGGGAAGGATGTCTGTGGGGCGGGCCGGATTGGTGACGGGTTAGGAATGAGACAAGGCCTTGCAGAAGTCAACACTGTACAAGCCCTAAAGGAAGTCTTAAGAGACAACCGCCTTCCTCGCTGAAGCTTCTAGAATTGGAGCAGAAAGAAGGTGTGGCCCAGCGCCAGCCCCGCCTCCTCCCCGGGCGGAAGCTGTGTCACTTGCCGGAAGTCGCCATGAGGTGGAGCTTATGCAGCGGCGTGGTGAAATAGATATGGCGACCGAGGGGGATGTGGAGCTAGAGTTAGAGACCGAGACCAGTGGCCCAGAGCGACCTCCCGAGAAGCCACGGAAACATGACAGCGGTGCGGCAGACTTGGAGCGGGTCACTGACTATGCAGAGGAGAAGGAGATCCAGAGTTCCAATCTGGAGACGGTAAGGTTGGCCAAGAACGTGTCGCGGCGGGCTGAGAGCAGAGGGAGGCTCTGAGGCTGTAGTTGGAAGCCAGCGCCCTAAGACGGGATTCTGGTCCCCATGGCAGGAGGCGGCAATAGGATAGAGCCGAGGGAAACAGCGGTCATCAGAGTCCGCCCTTGCCTAAAGAAGCTTGATAGTGGGCGTAAGGGGACTTCAGATGCATAGAATGGAATTAAACATAGTCCTTGCTACCTGGTAACATTTATCATCTTGAATTCATACATGAGCCGCTTGTTTTTATTGGCTTTTTATATTATTGGGAATTGTGGGTAGCGGAGCAGTAACTAGACCTGCCTTTTCGATAGGCCATGTCTGTGATTGGAGACAGAAGGTCCCGGGAGCAGAAAGCCAAACAGGAGCGGTAAGTCTTCAGGGGTAGCTCCTTTAACAGTTCTTCCCTCCCCACTCCACAGACAAAAATAAAAAGCATTATTAAGCCTTTATACCTTTCTTCAATTTTATCACCAATTCCTGCAGATCTAGGCGCCACAACTTCACTACTCTAGTTAGCAGAAGGCCTTCTGGCAACACCTGCTCCTGAGACTTCAGGGGAAAGGAGTATTAGTGGGAGTTTTTGTTTTCAATCAAGTATTTACCAAGATTTATTTACAGGGCACATTTGGGAATGGCCCTTCCTGGGAGTTTATGGTGTTGGTTGAGAATGAGGACTAATCTATTTAAATATTTGCAGGGAAAAGGAACTGGCAAAAGTCACTATCAAGAAGGAAGATCTGGAACTGATAGTGAGTAGTAGTGCCTAACTAGTGTATAGCAGGAGAGGTTGTTCTACTTAATTTGGGTTGTTTCCTGAAACAAGTGGAGTCAGTGTATTTGGTGGCACATTAATGCCTGGGAACCTATGTAACATGATTTTTTTCTGCAGATGACTGAGATGGAGATATCTCGAGCAGCAGCAGAACGCAGCTTGCGGGAACACATGGGCAATGTGGTAGAGGCGCTTATTGCCCTAACCAACTGATGCGTGCTTTCTTAGATAAACCTACTGAATTAATTTATGGCAATAAATTTTTCTTTTGTCTTTTTTTTTTTTGCAGTTTCATCATTTTGGGTCAAGTGCAATACATACTATTTTTGTGGGGAATTTATATGTTGGGGAATAATTGAATTTAAGTGACTCATTAAAACCTTAGCACACCTATGTGAAAAATCAGTGTTAATACCTTATGTGCAGATGCCAGGTGGCGGCCAGTCTCATTCACCTGACTAGCTCTCAATAATATTCAAGGTACATATGGAGTCTCAGCAGAGTTACTGTACTCAATGGCATGTGTCTCCAAGATAGCTTATGAATATCTAAAAGGCCAGCTACCTGCCTAGGAACCACCATATGTGGGTAGATGTAAGTTATGAACTGAGTTCATAGGCCACCTTGAGTTAGAATTTTGGTACCTAAAACATGCTTGATTTGGAGTCATAAAAAAAAACAAAAAACAATTTAGGGGCCAGGCATGGTGGCTCCTGCCTGTAATCCCAACACTTAGGGAGGCTGAGTCAAGAGGATAATGTGAGAGCCCAGCAGTTTGAGACCAGCCTGGGCAACATAGTGAGGTTTTGTCTCTACCAAAAAAAAAAAAAAAAAAAAAAATTTTTAGGTACCTGAGGGTTAGAACATGGTAAGACTAGAAGATATCAAAGGTTGGGCCAGTTGTGGTGGCTCACGCCTATAACCCCAGCACTTTGGGAGGCTAAGGTGGGAGGATTGTGTGAGCTCAGGATTTCCAGAGCAGCCTGAGCAACACAGCATGACCTCATCTCTACTAAAATTAAAAAAAAAAAAAAAGCTAGGCATGGTGGCATGTACCTCTCTATGGTCCCAGCTACTCTGGAGGCTGAGGTGGATTCACTTGAGCCTGGGAGGTTGAGGCTGCAGTGAGCTGAGACTGTGCTACTGCACTCGAGCCTGGGTGACAAAGCAAGACTGTCTCAAAAAAAAAAAAAGGACCTATGAAAAGTTTTGATTAGTATTTCAATTCAGAGCTATAATACATTCTACATGCCATCTAGGACCGTAGAATTTTTACTTTAAAGGTTAATCAGGGCCGTGTGTGGTGGCTCACGCATGTAATCCCAGCACTCTGGGAGGCCCAAGGTGGGTGGATCACCTGAAGTCAGGAGTTTTGAGACCAGCTTGGCCAACATGGTGAAACCCCATCTCTACTAAAAAAAAAAAAAAAAAAATTAGCTGGCTGTGGTGGTAGAAGCCTGTAATTCCAGCTACTTGGGAGGCTGAGGCAGGAGAATCTCGTGAATCCAGGAGGCAGAGGTTGCAGTAAGCTGAGATTGTGCCATTGCACTCCAGCCTGGACAACAAGAGTGAAACAAGGTCTCCAAAAATAAAATTAAAAAAAAAAAAAGGTTAAATCAGCTTTGACCAAGTCACACCTGTTGAACTAGTTGCCTCAACTATAAACCTGTAAAGGCCCCTAAGAGTCTGTTTTATGGATACTTAAATGGCAGTTACAGACATTTCTCCATAAGAATTTCAAGGCCTTACCCTCATTCTGACTCTAGGATAATTAGATTGTATCCCACACAATAGTGACTTGTACTTACGTTCATCTTTATGTGTTTACCACCTCATAATTATTGACATTCATTTTTATCATAGGACACTCAACTGTTTTCTCATGGAATAAATCCAGATGCTATTTAAAGCCTGGCTAGTTCCTGAGCTTGTTTCTGAAATCAAAGGGAATGATCAAAATGTGAAACACCTTCTCCCTGACAATTCTGTTACCTTTTACTTTAATAGGTAATTAATGCTTGTCAGCCTGGACATCATTTCCAGTATCATGCTAAACATCTCCTTGGTGTATGATTCTTTTATTTCTTGACATGCACACATATATGGATCAAAATGTATGTACACGTAGAAAAATGGACCTCAAGCAAAAATGGAAAACATGTTTCTATGAGCTTAGGTTTCCTGGTATATTACTCCTAAACCTAAGGTAGAAGTAATGCATTCTTCACTTACATGCCCACTTTTCTAACCCAAGCTAAGGGCTGGAAAAAAACTCAGAACAGTCCCAAGTAAATATGGGAAACCATAGCAGTGATAAAACCTAAGATTTCTCAGAAATAGTTTTAAGCGGGAAGCTTCTAATTCTACCTGGACAGTGCTTTCCTTGTGGGTTTCTCAGCATGAGTCCAAACCTCACAAAGCACCTTCCAAGTCTGGGCTACCCAGTATCACAATTAGAAAAGTAGGTCCAATAGCTGGATACAGGGGCCAAGGAAATAATGAAAAAAACAAATCAAGGACCATATGCTGAGACTTCCCCTTGTGTTCCACAGTTGGAAGAATAAGCAGTTGGACCCTAGGTAGTTTTCCGCTTCTTGGCAGATGGCCGCTCAAATACATCTCGTACCCCAGCTGCCTTTTGTTTGAAGAACTTTGTGTTCTGGGCACTCTCTTGGCCCCAAGCTGAGTCGAAGGAGGTGGTATCTTGATCCACAAGGTGAGTATATTTGGTGCGACCTGAGCGTCCGAAGTTCTTGACCTGAGGGAAGATGTATGATGGTTACACCACCAAACAAACCATATCTCAGCTGTCAATACATTACTTTTTCATGTTATTAAGGTTCCCCATACCTGCATGACTTTAGGAAGAATGGTTTTGTTGAAATGATCCTCCAGGGTAGGAGCGCTGAAATCTCTCTTGTATACTTCTTCATCCTCATCCTGTAGAGAAGAATCTTATCAATCTTGTGGCTTTATTTCCTATATATTCAAACCACAAACTAACTTAACTCTACAATGAAGGATACAAAGAAAGCAGAGGGTATTGGGCCTTTCTTCAAGAGCTTACATCTAGTTGAAGAAATTCTTTTTCCTTTGTTTGTCTTTTATTTTTTTTTCTTGAGATACGGGGGTCTCATTGTGATGTCCAGGCTGGAGTGCAGTGGTGTGATCACTGCTCACTGCAGCCTTGACCTCCCAGGATCAGGTGATGCTCTTACTTCAGCCTCCTGACTAGCTGGGACTACAGGTGCACGCAACTATGCCTAATTTTCTCCTTGAGTATAGACATGTCTCAAAGGTTGGCTTATTCTCTCTGCACTCAATGTGTTCATTTACTCATGTGACTTCAGCTCTGCAAAGGCCTCTCCAACCTCCAGTCCTGGATTTTCTACTGCCTTTTATATAATCCGGATATTTTATTGGGACTTTAAACTCACATCTAAAGTGAAGGGCAGGCATTTAAGTGCGGTGGGGATATTTAGAATTTGCTACACAGCACTTGAAAAAGCTCGTCTATTTTTGATACAAACTGCTTTAACATTACGAAATAATAAACCATACAGGGTTAACAGATTGGTATTTTGACCTTAGTCTTTATATGAAGAACAAAGATGATGGCACTCCACCTAATGGTTAGATAATAAACCATTCTTTTGGTTAGTTACGCTTAGGTACTTTTTGTCTGTTCAGAATGAAGTGAACTAACCTTTTACCACCCAAATGTGAATTAATGTAAAGCTATTTGCAGTTCGGTTTTCACATAACCAAAACTTCTTAGTAAGGTATGAAATAATGACAACTATGTTATTTGGAGGACCTAGTTAGTCCATTATCTATATAGATCACTTCTCCATTTAATTTCCTCAGTTTATCTAAGGCTGGAGATGATGGCTCATGCCTGTAATCCTAGTACCTTGGGAGGTTGTGGTGGGAGGGTTACTTGTGGCCAGGTCAAGATCAGCCTGGGCAACATATAGTGAGACCTGGTCTCTACAAAAAAATTGAAAAACTAGCAATTAGCAAAAAAAAAAAAAAAAAAAAAAGAAAGAAAAGAAAATAATTAGCCAGGCATGGTGGTGCATGCCTATAGTCTCAGCTACTCTGGAGGCTGAAGCAGGTGTATAGTAAGCCCAGGAGGTCAAGGTTGCAGTGAACTTTAATTGCACCACTGTATCCCAGGCTGGGTGACAGCAAGACTTTGTCTCTTAAAAAAAAAAAAAGTCTATTAAATCATTTCCTCTTTTTGAGAGCTGGGGCCAAAAGAGAGTTGATGTTACTTCTATAATCCAATTGCTGATGCTTTTCTCTGAGTTTATATTCTTCAGAGGGAAACAGCAAATGAGAAAGCTGACCACTAGCAAGTGAAAATAACATTCTAGAACATTCTTGAGGAGAAAAAAATAATTGAAAGTCTCTGAGTTATTCCTACTGCCCAATTTTTGGACTCTCTTTTCACTTCTTACCATGAAGAAGGCACCCCTGTGATAATACTTCTGTAGGAACTTATATTTGCCCTTAACAGCTTTGTTGGTAATGACTTTGCCATTTGCCCGAAGCTCAGCTCTCCTCTCTTCCTCAGTCAGGTTTCGCATGCGTTCAATTTCTGCTTTCTCCTTCTCAAGCCTGTCCAGGGAGCAAAACAATTTATTGGTACTGTTACAGCTTCAGAAAGACCAAATTATCTGAAAATAACAGTCCCATGTCATTTCAAGTATTAGTCACCTTCTTTAATTCTAGTCACTGCCTATTAGGAATCAAGATCAGGAGCTCAATAAACAAAAGGGTGAGTTGGTCTTTTTTTTGCCAGACTAGGTACTGTCCACTTCCAAAAGTTGATTCTAGCCCTTTTGAGCTTCAGACATACTATTACTGCTTCATTTTGCAACATTACGAATTCTCTTTCCCTAAAAGGTATTCTTAGCTTTAAAAAAAATCTGTGAATTTAAAATAACTGTCCAGGACTTCGCTGGTATTCCTTTATGTAAGTATATCAGAATCATATAGGTGCTTGCATGTCATAAACCAAAGATTACTATCATTAATTAGATTGTAGTAACTTTTTAGCCATTGTTGGGGAGAGGGGGTGATATCCCCTCTTTCCAAAAAAATGCATATATACACATAATTTTGTGTACAGTTTTATTATTTTTTTTTGAGATGCAGTTTCGTTCTGTTGCCCAGGCTGGAATGCAGTGGCACGATCTTGGCCTACTGCAACCTCCACCTCCCGGGGCCAAGCGATTCTCCTGACTCAGCCTCCTGAGTAGCTGGGATTACAGGTGTATGCTACTATGCCTGGCTGATTTTCTTATTTTTAGTAAAGATGGGGTTTCACCATGTTGGTCAGGCCTCAAACTCCTGACCTTGTGATCCGCCCGCCTTGGCCTCCCAAAGTGTTGGGATTACAGATGTGAGCCACCATGCCCAGCCTTGTGTGCAATTTAAAAGGGCACTTGGACTCCTACTCGTTCAAGACCAGGATAAGAACCTTAGAAAATACTGACTGAGGGCTGGGCATGAGGGTCATGCCTGTAATCCCTATGAGAGGCCAAGGCGGGTGGATTACCTGACGTCAGGAGTTCGAGGCCAGCCTGGTCGAAATGGTGAAACCCAGTCTCTACTAAAAATAAAAAAATTAGCCAGGCATGGTGGCACATGCCTGTAGTCCCAGCTACTCTGGAGGCTGAGGCAGAAGAATTACTTGACTCCCAGCAGGTGGAGGTTGTAGTAAGCCAGGATCATACCACTGTATTCCAGACTGGGTGAGAGTAAGACTCTGTCTCAAAAAAAAAAAAAAAAAAGAAACTACAGGATGAGGATGGAGTTATCTATTATGTGTAGCTCATATGGCTCATATTCAGGCAAATTTTGTTTGTTTTTTCAGACAGTCTCACTCCAGCCCAGGCTGGAGTGCAGTGGTACGATATCAGTTCACTGTAACCTCCACCTCCTGGGTTCAAGTGATTCTCCTGCCTCAGACCCCCAAGTATCTGGGACTAACAGGCACACAACCAAGATGGCTAATTTTCATATTATAGTATAGATGGTGTTTTGCCATGTTGGCCAGCCTGCTCTCTAACTCCCAGCCTTAAGTGATCTGCCCACCTCAGCCTCCCAAAGTGCTGGGATTACAGGTATGAACCACTGCGCCCAGCCTAGAGTTATCTATTGATTGTTTCCCTTTGTAATCTGGGATTATCCTCTCATACCTAGTAATTTACAGGAATGGGTGATGCAGCTCAGAAATGACTCTGCTTGCACTGGGCATGATGGCTCACACCTGTAATCCGAGCACTTTGGGAGGCCGAGGTGGGTGGATAACCTGAGGTCAGGAGTTTGAGACCAGCCTGACCAACTTGGTGAAACCTCATCTCTACTAAAAATATAAAAATTAGCCAGGCATGGTGGCACATGCCTGTAATCCCAGCTACTCTGGAGGCTGAGACAGGAGAATCGCTTGAACCTGGGAGGCAGAGGTTGCAGTGAGCCAAGGTTATGACTTTTCACTCCAGCCTGGGCGAAAGAGCGAAACTCCATCTCAAAATTTAAGAAAAATGGTTCTGCTCTAACACACTGTGGATTATTTAAGTGCCACAAATTCTTCCCCTCACAGTATGGATGCACCTTTTCAAAAAGTATGACTTTGCTGCTACTCCTATCCAGAGGTAGAGTCTATTTCTCCACCTGCTTAAAGCTAGATTGGCCTTGTGACTTGCTTTGACCAGTATGTGGCAGAACAGATGTATGAGTTCTGGAACCTAAGTGTTAGGAGACCTTGTCCTCTTAGAATGGTGCCCTGAGACTGCTATGTAAGGAAGCCAATCTAATCCAGTGGAGAAGTGAGGCATCCTAAGTGATAGCCAGCACCTACTGCTGGCATGTGAGTGAAGCCCTATTAAGTTTCTAGCCCAATCACCCCTCTAGCTGGATGCAACTACGTAAGTGAGCCAGGTGAAACCAGTAGAGGAGCTGTTCAGCCAACCTCCAAAATTGTGAAAAGTAATAAATTGTTTCAAGCCACTCAATTGTAGGTTGGGTTGTACACAGTAAGAGATGACTATTAACAGTTATTGGTTTTTGTGTCTGCTAGGAAACTACAGGGAGCACTGGCTGGCACTCTGTTATGGACACATATGACAAATGTGTTTCTCTTCCCTGACTTCACTGTAATAAGTGAAACTCACATTCCAATTATAGGAAACTCACCCAGCACCAAGAACTCTGTAGATGGCTAGAAAGGAACTCACAGTCACAGCAGAAAATGAGTCTCAGAACTATCCTACTAGGAACCTGTTCCATTAGCAGCATTAACTCTAGGTTCATCTTTTTACTCACGCTTCTCGATCTTCTCTGTCCCTCTTGATTCTTTTTAGCTCCCGAACTTTCCATGCCTCATATTCCTCCTCATCATTTTCATCATCAGTATTAAGTGCATCCAGAGCAGCCAGGGATCGCTTGTTCTCTTCCAGCTCTTTCTTGGTTTCCTCTTCGACAATCTAGATAGGGAGAACAATTCAGCCTGGACTTCCTTACTCTCCTCAGACAAACTTGATTATACTATTTCTTGCACTCAATCCTTGCAACCACTCTCTAGTACCTTGAGTGTGTACTTGCGCCTCTCCTCAGCCATGCGTTTTGCTTCCTGCTCCAGCTCCTTCTGTTTCAATGCTTCAGCTTCACGTTCTTGAACTGTCACTCGGTCCTTCCTGCATCACAGAGGTCCTGTTAATTGCCCAAAGTCCTTAGAGTGGAGTTCTCTGTTCCCCCAGACCTAGTCCCACCCAAATCAGACAAAACCAAACAATCTTTGGCTATATTATTTGCAAAGAACAAAAACGCTGAGTCTTCCCAGGTCTTTTTTTTTTTTTTTTTTTTTTTGAGATCCAGTCTTGCTCTGTTGCCCAGGCTGGAGTGCAGTGGCGTGATCTCAGCTCCCTGCAACCTCTGCCTCCCAGGTTCAAGCAATTCTCTGCCTCAGCCTCTTGAGTAGCTGGGATTACAGGTGCCCACCATGTGAGCAATTTTTTTTTTTTTTTTTAGTAGAGACAGGGTTTCACCATGTTGGCCAGGCTGTCTTGAATTCCTGACCTTGTGATCAACCCACCTTGGCCTCCCAAAGTGCTGGAATTACAGGCATAAGCCACTGTACCCAGCCATCATCCCAGAGCACTAAAATCACATTCATCTTTGAGAACTGCCTGAACAGCAAAGAACCTGCTGGCCTGTAAGAAGTGGGATTTTTAACCATTAGGAAAGGAATAGGAATTTGCTCGTTGAGTTTAATCTTGTGCTTAAAACTATATGGCCCTGGCTGGGCACGGTGGATCACGCCTATAATTTCAGCATTTTGGGAGGCCAAGGCAGGCAGATCACCTGAGATCAGGAGTTCAAGACCATCTTGGCCACCATGGTGAAACCCCATCTCTACTAAAAAAAAAAAAAAAAATTAGCTGGGCATGGTGGTACACACCTGTAACCCCAGCTACTCAGGAGGCTGAGGCAGGAGAATCGCTTGAACACTGGAAGTAGAGGTTGTGGTGAACCGAGACTGAGCCACTGCACTCCAGCCTTGGCAACGAGCAAAATTCCATCTCCAAAAAATAAAAAATAAAGGCTTTGGACAGATATATGCTTTTTTCTTTTT
>PVKP010053847.1:0-11759 GCA_004027715.1 Plecturocebus donacophilus | reverse complement strand
TTTAGAAGTTTACAATTGAGGGTGGGCATGGTGGTTCAGGCCTGTAATCCCAGCACTTTGGGAAACCAAGGTGGGCAGATCACCTGAGGTCAGGAGCTTGAGACCAGCCTGGCCAACATGGTGAAACCCTGTCTCTACTAAAAATACAAAAATTAGCCAGAAGTGATAGCACATGCCTGTAGTCCCAGCTAATCCAGAGGCCGAGGCATGAGAATTGCTTGAACCTAGGAGGCAGGGGTTGCAGTGAGCTGAGATCATGCTACTGAACTTTAGCCTGGGCAACAGAGTGAGACTCCACCTCCAAAAAAAAAAAAAAAAGGTTACAATTGGGAGAAAAAAAAGGTGAGATTTGGATGGAGCATCTGACATAGTCTATAAAGGAAATTAGAAGAAATTACTTCATCAAGTGAGGATGAGTGTGTGTGTGTGTGTGTGTGTGTGTGTGAAATTGAGAGAGGGGAACTTTAGTGATAAAGGATTGAATTATTCGTGCTTCTCAATGCAAAGTGTTATCAGCATCAGCTTACGCAAAACGCATTTTCTCGCCACCACTGCTTCTCGACGCTTTTCTCTCTCTTTCATTCCTTTTACCTTCTATGCCACCTTGTTCCTCTCCACTACTATAAGTGAGCATTTCTCATATAAATTTTAAGATAACTTTTAAGATAAGGTTAAGTTTTTCAAAAAAAACGAATTGAAATTTTATTAATATTGCATTGAATTTATGAAAAACTTTGTGGAGAATAGACATTTTTGTAAAACCAATTCTGTGCCATTCAAAAACATTAAATGTCTTTCCAGTCATTTCAAATTGGCTTATATGCCATTTATGTCTTTGACATTTAGAAGTTATCTATGAAGATCTTGTGTATTCTTGGTTATTTTAATTCCTAAATACCCAATGGTTTTTGTTGCTCTTTTGGATGGTATCTTGTTTTTTTTTTGTTAAATCTTTTTTTTTGTTAAATAGAAATTTGGTATCTATCTTTCCAGTTGGGAGTATCCTAGTTCATATTTTTAGAAGTGGACAGAAAACAATATCAATGGATTAAGTTTTTTTTTTTTTTACTATATGAAAACTTGCTGTTCTAAAACAATAGGAATTCTAAAAGAGGCATAACAAAAATTCAGGATTTTACAAAGGAAATCAGTAGCATAGAAGCAGCAGCAGCATTCCCTATTTATATTAAACATAAAACTCCAGATATAACACAGATACTTACCTACAATTAAAATGTAGTATGAATGTTAGCCTAACAGGGCTCACCACAGGGCCCCTACATTGTTGATATTCACTCGGGGTGGCTGCCAAATTATTAAATATTAGGAAAAGTTACATATTGTAATCTTAAACCTATTGGAAAGTCAAAAGCTTTTACTGGGGCAAGCTGAAGGTGGCTGCCACATTTATATTAGCATAGGAAAGACAGCAGATCAAAAGCTTTCCCAGTTTAAGTCTGTTTACCCTATATCCCTTTGTTTCCACTGTTTACTGATGTAAATTTTGTGCTGGGTGGCCCTCTCAGGAGATCAAATGGGAATTACCTGTTAATAGTGTTTACTCTGGGCCCCAGAACCGAAAGTTTTTATCAGTCCTAAAACTATTCTCTTAACCGTGTTAATTATCCACATGTGTGTTAGCTTAGAACCTCTGTTATAAAATCCAACGGAATACATGTGTGGATGAACAGGAAGTCTGGGGTCAATTGGCTGCATTTTGCCCTCTGAAAGCAGCTAATGGCCATCCCTAGCCCATTGTATCACTGTAATGGTGGGACAGTGCATTCATTCACCTGTTGTTGAATCAAGGTCTGCAGGCCAGACCTCTGCAGGTGGTGGCTGACGTCCAGGTGGTGACCCTGATGTGATCGAGGTCACACTATATTGCTGAGAGGATCGGAATGCTACCAGTGCTCTCAGTGAAATGGGAAAGAGGACTTTCAGAGGAAGAAAGTAAGGGCAGTAAGTGGTACAGTAAATCTGTTTGCTGATATGATCAGAGGACTGGGGAACATCTCCAAGTCAAAGGCCCTGATTCAAAAACAAGGCGACTTGCCTCCATATCAAAATGTATTTATTTAACATAGGCCTTTAAACAGAAGTTTTGAATGATTCACACACAGGATCAACAACAGAGGTTAAATCTATACCTCACATAGGCAAACAGCCTGATATTCAGTCAGTGCTTTCCTATTTGATGAAAAAGATGTATTATTAAACAATCAATAAGCAACAAGATCATAACAATCCATAATAGTGGGAAAAAAGGAAACGTTCCCCATTCATTGACTGGCATTGGATTGTATCAGATAATCTAAGAAAAGCATTTAGATTCATGCCCTATCTTAAACCCAAGACAGTAAAGTGAAAGGCACTCCTATGTTATTCTTGTGGCCAGGAATTCAGTCCATGTAAAATTATCAAGGTGACAGATAAGCAGTAAAATTTTAGAGAAGATAAAAAGTGGCAGTTCTAATAAAGCACCATAAAAAGGAGGTCCCAACTAAGGCACATTTTTGTTACTAGATGTAACAGAGGTTATTTGAAATAGTGTTTCTTTCACAGCATTCATCACCATCCCCACAATATGACAAAGGTTGCTCTTTACAATTATTTTCACCATCTAAATAATTTTTGTTTCATATTCCCCAAAGACCCTAGTAGAACGGCTATGTATGGTGGGTACAAAGAAACTTTATACAACTGGGCTGGTGCAGTGGTTCATGCCTGCAATCCCAGCACTTTGGAGATCTGAGGAGGGTGGATCTCTTAAGGCCAGAAGTTTGAGACCAGCCTGGCATGGTGAAATCTCATCTCTACTACAAATGCAAAAATTAGTTGGGCGTGATGGTGCATGCCTGTAAACCCAGCTACTGAGATGGCTGAGGTATGAGAATTGCTTGAATCTTCAAGGCAGAGGTTGCAGTGAGCTGAGACAGCACCACTGCACTCCAGCTTGGGTGACAGTGAGGCTTTGTCTCAAAAAAAAAAAAAAAAAAAAGAAAGAAAGAAAAAAAGAAAAGGAACTTTATAAAACATCTGAGATGAGGTCTTGGTTGTAAGCCCTCAGTTTTATCTGGTTTCATCAGAATTCTGATGTAATCAGTATTACTGATTCTAAGTAAGAATTTCTGGGCTTCCATCTATAAAATTCAAATTTGGCAAAAGAAAAAGATCTACTATAAATCCCAGATAGTATAGAGCAGATGACTGTATGGGGGGAGTATAAGCAAGAATTCAGGGCATGTTATCAACATGAAGTCTTCTGAAGTCATTCTGGAATCTCTAATTTTGATTGCCTGCACTTTCCAGTGAACTGCCTGTGAGCATTTTCACCTGAAGGTCATTTATTATGGAGCCGACATTGATGGCTCTAAATCAGAGAAGCAGAAATCAATTTCAGTTTCCCCGAAAGATCCAAGTGGGGATCAGCTCTAACCAACAAACTCACATGTCCTAAACGCTTTGATAGTGTGACCCTGCTGGCCACTTTGCTCCTAGTGATTGGGTTAAGTCTTCCAGGATTTTTTTTTTGTAGGTGGCTTCATCACTGAAATAATTCTTTTTTTCTCCCTTCAAATTCAGAAAGCAGGAAATGTCTTTTCTATGTAACAATCACAAGGCAGGTCCCCTAGGGCTTCCAGGGGGCTTACATCTTCCAGTTCCTGTTTCTGGTTTCTAACTGCTAATTCTATATTTGGTAATGGTCTACCCATGGGCTGTTTTGGATTTGGTCATAATAAGATAACCTGGAGTCACTGAGCAGAGATCTAAAGCAATCTTATTTTTCCAGGAAGCAACGTGCTGACCTTTCAGGATTTGGTCTATTTTGTTGAATGTGCTGAGTTTTTGAATAGTGTTGTTTATAGCACAAAGCTGGCTGTTTACACAATTGGTCCTTGAGGGTGTATGACTGTACAGGAATAGGACAGACACATATACTCCTACGCTCTCCTGGCTTACAGTGAGTTTATATTTATTCTTATGTGGATTGATGTAATCTAAGGAATGCTCTTTATACATGCTCTTATTCCATAGCAGCCTTGAAAATAGCTACTTGCTCAGTAATGAATAAATATTTGTCAGACAAGTAAGGCAAGAGTGCTGGCTCTAATCCTTTTCCATAAGGGCAAGAAAGAATCAACACCCCCTTGGTAGATAATAACCCCTTGATCCCCTAGTATTTTCCAAGCTGAGTAGTATTAAACTTATATGAATACAATCTTTTAGGAGTAAACAGATAATCAGCTGTTAACTTGACACGAAAAAAGCAACTTACAAAATAGTTACTCTAAAAACTGTTGAATTACTATTTCATCATCAGTGAGTGTTCTTCCACCTTAGATTTTGCCTTGTCATGTATTCCAATCTAGGACTTAACGTGTGCTGTAAATAAGATCAGAAAGAATGATTGCACTTTTATTTTACAAGGGGAAAATCAAGGCATAAAAATATATTTTAACAATTTTAGCATCACCTTGGAAATGAGAAAGGAACTTGAGCTTCACAGAGAATCCTTTGTTTATAAAGTTACCAGTTATTAAGACAATTTTAGTGGATTATCATAGCAGAGCTAAAATAAAAGCTTAAATTCTTCCCCTATAGAACATTACTTTCATTTTTTATATGGATCCTAGGTGGTTTTTACTTTAATAATATATATCATGCATTCTTTCTTGTTTTGTTAATGCTTACTATAGATTGGAAGCTTTTCTTTTTTAAATAGCAAGTATATAGTGAATATTCCTTAACATTTTAATTTGTAATTCATAAAATTGGTACTTTTTGTAACTATTTTCTCTTTTTATCATTTTGTACTTGTTTTTACACTGAAAATCCTATTTTATAAGCCAAACACTGCCATCACAATCTGTGCAATTGTGATGGTTCCATCATATTTGATAGCAATGTGCACAGGGGTGACAGACACATCCTGGAAAATCAGCCTCAGATGTGAACCTCAGCTGCATCCCTCTTGGCTTTGGGGCAAGTTATCTAACATTCTATACTTTGGAATTCTCATCTGAAAAATGGGACTAACCTACTTTCACAGGTTTGTTCTGGGAACCAAATAAAGTACAAACAGATTCTACCACAGGCTCTCTTGCCAGTGTTACTCAATGTATGTGCTATTAGCATTCTGGATAAAACAATTCTTATGCTTTATGGGAATGTCCCACCAATTGCAAGATGCTTAATATCCCCGACCGCCCTCTCTGAAAAATGCAATCTGGGCCCTCTGGTCACTGTGCCAATCCGTGAAGGCTTTGTAAAATGATCACACTAAGTATTCTGTTAATGCTGAGTTTCCCCCCTTCATTCCTCTTATTAAAATATATATTCTGGTTTTGTATACTCATTCTTTGAGACTTCACTCAATTATCTTCTCCTTGAGTTCCTCACTTCCAGTGGCTGAGAGACAACATCGTATTTGATGCTCTTGAGGCACCATTAAGGCACTTACACATTGGAAGACATTGCTTATGTGTTTCTATGGTCTTCAGACTATTAGCAATCTAAGGGTGTGGGCTGTGCTGTTTTTCTTTCAGCATCTAGCATCCAGCACAGTGTCTAATCTGATGTATTGCTGGTGCTCAGGATTGTTTGCTTAATTGAATTCTGTGCCCTGCAGCCTTCATATTCTGATGCAATGTTTCTTTTGGCATCTCATTTTTTCTCAGAACCTTGTCACCTCAGACAACATTTCCTGTACCCAGTCAACTGGCATCAGATTTCTTTGTAATGGCTGCAGAGATGAAAGAGGCTTATGTGTGAAGGGCCTGGGTTGGTTAACTTATCTGAGCAGGAGCCACTGATCGTGGGAGGTAACAGTGGTGGTGCTCAATAGGCTGGTCAGTGAGGAGCCCAAAAGGCTTCTGGACTGTACAGACACACTATGGGGCTGTGCCACAGGAAGATGATTCTGACCATCACACAGGAACAGAGATTTAGCTTGTGGATGAACCCCTTCTTGAACTTACTGCAGGCACATCTCCTAAAGGATGCTCATTATAGACATTTTCATAGGTACACTCTTTTTTTTTTTTTAGACGAAGTTTCAATCTGTCACCAGGCTGGAGTGCAGTGGTGAGATCTCGGCTCACTGCAAGCTCTGCCTCCTGGGTTCAAGTGATTCTCCTGCCTAAGCCTCCCTAGTAGCTAGGACTACAGGCACACACTACCATGCCCAGCTAATTTTTGTATTTTTAGTAGAGATGAGGTTTCGCTATGTTGGCCAGAATGGTCTCGATCTCTTGACCTCGTGATTGGGAGACCGCCTCGGTCTCCCAAAGTGCTGGAATTACAGGTATGAGCTACTGTGCCTGGCCAATTTCTCTTTTTCTCTTGTATTTTACATTTAATCTTCCAGCAAGATGGTTTTCCTTCAAAATTCACGAAGAACAACTGCTTTCACCCTACTCCAAACCAAGTAATTATTTTCTTGCCTGGATTATTACGCTAGCCTTCCAAATACCACCTCCACTTTCACCCTTACCCCGGCTACAAAGTATTCTCAACAGCTGTAGTGATCTTGTTAAAACATAAATCATGCCAATCCTCTGCTCATAATTCCTCCAAATATGTTCTATCTCACTCAGAACAAAGCCAAGCCCTCCAGGAGCCTACAAGGCCCTACATGATCTGTCACCCATTGCGTCTTGGGCCTCACCCTCTACTGCACTTCCCCTCGCTCACATTTCTCTGGCACATTGGCTTCCTGGCTTTTCTTGAACCAGTATCTCCTGTAACTCAATAGATCGATCTTTGATGTGTCAAGGAGCATGCCAAATCACAGGTTTCACCACAGTCACAGAAGTCCAATGATATAGCTTCCTACAGGGCATTTATCACTCTTCCAGGCTAGATACAGCTGACCAATCAGCAGTCATTTATGCCATAATGTTGCCTAGTAACACAGCTAACATTCCACCTTTATCGGGTCTCCAGGGAAACAGAACTAGAAAACTGAAAAAAATCATAAAATCAAATTCTTCTGCAGAAAAGGAAGGGCCCTGTGGCTTCCTTTCACTATGTGCCTATTGCTTTTGCTGTTCCCTCTGCCTGGAAGCCTCCTTCCAGCACATCTGTGTGGCTTGCTCCTGGTACCTCCTTTAATTCTTTGGCAAAAAGTCACCTTTCCAATGAGGCCTTCCCAGGCCATCTTATTTGAGGACTGCAGCTTCTATCTTACCTGCAGGAAGCTTCTACTGTTTTGGCATGCTTTATTTTTTTCCATTGCCTTCATCATCTTCTAACACATTTACTAATTGATTTTGCTTAATTTGTTCATTTTCCCCATAGATTTTAAAGTCCATAAAGCTGGGATTTTTGTCATTTTTTTCCTTCATTGAAAATTATTAGAACAGTGCCTGATACACAGCAGGTTCTTCAACAACTATTTTATTTATGAATGGATTCATTGTGACCCTTTGTTGGAGGGGAGGAGGGCAAGATGTTTTCAGTGACCAAATAAAAGACAGCATGATGTGAGGGACTAAGAGCTGAAACCTGGGAACCAAATTGCCTGGATTGAATAAAGGTTTTGACATTCACATTGGGAGGATCCTTAACCTCTCTGTGCCTCAGGTGTCTCATTTGTAAGTGGGGATAGTAACAGAACTTACATCTTAAGAGTTATCATGAGAATGACATGTGTTAAAATTCATGTAAAGTGTTCAAAAGAACTCCTGACACATAGAAAGCAGGATGTGTTCACTATTTTTAAGGCCAACTTTTAAAAGTCCTTTATTTTCACTCTGTACCACTTCTAGTAATTTCTCTCTCCATAAACCCCTTCTTCCAGCTGATCTACCTGAAAATCACGTCTATACCATAGCTTCTATAATATGTTGATTTCCATTCACTTTTCCAACCGACGTAAGATTTCTAATGACGTAGTTGCTACTTTCCTCTTCTTAGTCCATGCGTTAGTTGTGTGGTCTTAGTCCATGCGTTAGTTGTGTGGCCTGCCATCACTGTCCATGGCTTCCTTTGAGTTCTGACCCATGCCTCTCTCTTGGTTTCCACCTGTCCTTATGGCTGCTCCTTCTCAGTCTTCTTCAAGGGCCCCGCTTCCTTCTCCATTTACTCTTTAATGATATTACTAACATTGTCTTCCTCATTACATTCTCCCTGGGTGATTCCATTCGCAAGCATGGCTTCAGCTCTCATGTCAACACCCATATGTACCAGTCCTACTGACAGTTTCCCAAAGGTTCTTTCTCGCATCCATGACTTAGAGCTTTCTTTTCTCCTCTTGGTGTTCTCTCACTTTCAGCTAAGGTGAGGTTCTTGACTAACTTCAGCTGGTTCTCCAAGTTTTAATTCAACCATCATCTTTTCTCTTATTCACAAACCAAAGTGAGGGTTTTTCTTCAGCACTCTCTTGGTGCTTTATGGACACCTCTATCATAGTATAACACAATTTATTTTGATTGCTAGTTTATTTATTTCTCCCCTAGATATAAACTACTTATATGTATCCATGTCCTCAAAATATGGTACCGGGAACACAGCAGTTATGCAAAAAAAAGTACCTGGATTCAATACATAAATACATAGCATCTATATAAATTTTTATTGGGTTCTTTATAAGTTCAGAACTAAATGTTCAGTAAAATAATGATACCTCATCAAAATGTTAGTTTTTTCCAGAAAATCTTACAGGGGTAATGGTAAAAGATGAAGAAAAGCAAAAGGTTCCAATTTGGCAATATAAATGGTGCTGGATATATGTTATATTTCATTGTGAAGCCAATTTTGAAAGATAAGGGGCCCCCTTTAATGTTAGTGACATCAGATATTATTTGACTACAGTCAGTTGCTCTTTGAGCTCATTAAAATCTTTCAAGTACCACATTTACCTTATTAGAAAAACCCAGTAAATAGGTGTTTCAGGCTTCCTGCTATGATTACAAATACACTTACAGAACAATAACTAATACTTACATGGTTAAAAATCACACAGCCAGCTCTCTAAGGAGGTTTCTTTGACTTGTGTCTTGCTCTGGCCCCAATTTTGCCAGGGGTCTAGGCACCTACCTGTAAAGTACATCCAAACACGCCGATCATGAGCATGGCTACTGAGAGGTAATCCGTAAACACATCCCACCATGGCTTCAGCACTCGGAAGGCAGGCTGCTGCTCAGAGAACTGCCGGAATTCTGTCACAGGAATCATGTTTCTGAGAAAGGAGAGATTACTCATGAATTAATTTGTCTTCAAGTACAACATACTGCATTGTTAACAAATGTGGCTCCAACTCCTCACAACAGAGGTCTGAATTAGTGCAAGAGCTGTCAAGACTCATCAATGTTCCAGTGAGCCACTGAATAAGGCCACCAGTTGAGGAAATAAGGAGACCCACATAGAAAAGGCAAGTACCTTTACTTGTCTTTTACTGTCCAATAACAAAGGTTCCCTTTGTGCTCCAGGTGGGACAGAAAGAACATGGCCAGACACTTGCCAAGTTTCAGTTATTTCCTGGACCCTCATTTCTCTTAAAGAGAACATGAAGATGCCAGAAACACTAGAGCCCATCCTTTGAAATGCTTTTGCTATTTATTCTACTATCTTGGGTTATTGCTTTAAGCTATTTTTTTGTTGTTGTTTAAACTATTTTCAAGTGTAATTTTAGCATTCATTTGTATTAATTCTTTACTAAGCCCTATTTATAAAGCATTCTACTTGTTCCATGGGGAAGGAAAACAACGTTTCCATGTGGTCCTTGTCTTTTAGGAAGAAAGATCTTATTGATGGTGGTGGGTTGAGGAGGCCCCAATTTTTCTTCCTTGTTTCCTTTTTGTCTCTGTGCCTTGTATCTTTTTTTGAAGGATTTTTTTCCCTGTTTCCTGTACTTCTCACATTTCACTGTGAACCCCAAACGTATCCCACATCCTAATTTTCTCCTCTGAGACATCAGTTTACTCTGGAAACTCCTACATCTGAACCCAATGACAGAAGATAAATGGATAGGGCACACTCAAGGCTCTGGGAAAACAGAAAAGAGGCACATTCTTTCCTTCTTGTCCTCCCTTCTCCTTTTTTTCTCTGCCTTTAGTGTGACCCAGGAATTGAGGTTAATCATCCTGCTACTGTGAGAATAAATATTCTTTCTTTATCTTATGGCAAGGAATAAGGGTGGCCAAGGAGGGCCAAAGAAATTTCACCTTCCTTCCCTAATAATACTGAATTAAGAACTAGATAGACAATAAACATCCCAGATAAAAGCAAAGCCTCTTCTTTGATTACAGCTTTGGCAGTGATTACAACATTATCTATTCTGTCTTGTCGCTTTGTAACCTTTTCTTAAACAATAATTTGTCTTCTTTTTGAATCTGTTCTTTAACACAATGCTAAAAATTTCAACTGCCTGGCAGTGTTCTCCCCTATGACCTACCTACTTGACATCTGTGCAAAATACTGTTTCCTCATTTTACTGAAACATAACTTTTCTTAACTCCTTTCTGTTACCACCATTAGGCTGCAGGTTTCTTGATGGTAGAATCTACATGTTCTGCCTATATGTGTCCTTAAAACATGTTGGAGGCAAACAGCACAAGCTCAATAAATTACTTTGTATCTTTCTAGTGTTGTTAGAATTTTCGACTAGCCCAAACTTGGATTTTCCAGACACTTTATGGCCTCTTTTTTTCTCAGTAAATTATTACAGTCCCACTGCCCCAAATATTTGATAGTCACAGTTGTCTCAGTGGCAGTAAGAACAGCATAAACTCATCTTGACTTCCAACTTCCACTTCAGAAGCTACTGTCTTACTCTATTTTGCATCCCCATTACTTGCCATACTGCCTGAAAAACAAGAAGCTCTGAACAACTGTCTGTTGACTAAATGAATAAATTCAGATGCTTATTCATGAAGCAGTGCTCATCCAACTCAGATCTGGGGTGACCCTAATCAGCTGCAGTGGCAGGGATAATTAGCAAACCACCTGTGTTATAGTCTATTGTTCCTTGATAGATTTGGTTGTTGTCTCCTCCATGATAAGTTTCTTTACATCGTAGAGGAAATTGGACTTATTTATAAAAGTGAGCAACAATTTCAGAAATAAAATGCACCAATATAGAGCAGTGGCTCTCAAACTTTTTGTCTCAGGAGCTCCTTATACTCTAAAACAATGAGGAGAAACCCAAAGTGTTTACATGGGTTATACCTATACATATTTACCATACTAGAAGTGAAAACCAAAAAATTAAAATATATATAATTCATTAAAAAGTAATCTTATTCACTAACATATATCATTATGAAAAATAACCATATTTTCTAAAACAAAATTAGTAGAACAATGAGATTCTTCTACATTTTTGCAAATCCCTGTAATGCCTGTTTAATATAAAAGACATATCTTGCTTCTGCATTCAATCTAGTGTGATATGATATGCTGTTCTGTCTGAAATTTCAATCTATTGTGATATGACATGTTGTTTTATTTGAAATTTATGGACCAAACATGGCCTCACAAAGACATGTGGTTGGAAACGGTAGGCGTATTCTTTTTATAGCATTGTAGATATTTATTTTTGAGAGTATACTAAACCTTGACTAAGTTAGTTGCAATATGAAATCTGGAACTATATCAAAGAGCTTTTTAAACTTGATTATATTAAAATTAATTAATTAAAATTAATTAGTCTCTTATACTTTGACTGGATCTTTTTACATATTCATGATTGTAACATCATGCATTGGTAATTTGGAAAACGCTGGATCACTAAGTTATGCAGATCTTCCAAGTGT
>PVKP010053846.1:0-11755 GCA_004027715.1 Plecturocebus donacophilus | reverse complement strand
TTGTTAGCAATCATCATTTTAGGTGGAAATTCATCCAGACTACCTTCAGTTTTCTGACTCCCACTACCCTTCACTTTTGCACTATACCTCGACTCCAGCTGTCCCCCTTGTCACCTCAATAACCTGATTTAGGCCAACTTCCCAGTTTTTTGTTTTTATTTTTTGGGTTTGTTTGTTTGTTTGTTTGTTTGTTTGTTTTGAGACATAGTCTCACTCCATCACCCAGGCTAGAGTGCAGTGGCACAATCTTGGCTCACTGCAACCTCTGCCTCCTGGGTTCAAGTGATTCTCCCCCCTCAGCCACCAGAGGGGCTGGAATTACAGGCACGTGCCACCATGCCTGGCTAATTTTTGTATTTTTGGTAGAGACGGGGTTTCACCATGTTGGCCAGGCTGAACTCCTGAACTCAGGTGATCCGCCCACCTCAGCCTCCCAAAATGCTGGGATTACGGGCATGAGCCACCATGCCTGGCCCCAGTTTTAATAAAGGCATTCCATCTGGGACACAATGCCTGGTATTTCTCTCCTGGTCACAGGGAATCAGCTGGGTGAGTGAAGCCTTCCCACTGGAACCTCAGGTAGCTTGGCAGGGATTCAGGGTGAGGAACTATTGTCTAACACAAGCTCCTGCTGGATTGGGAATCAGGAAAGCAGGGGAGCAAACATTAAGTATAAGTTCAGAATACAAGTTTATATCAGCATGCAAACATGCAAACACTTTATAAGAAAATAGCAGGCAGGCTGGGCGCGGCAGCTCACGCCTGTAGTCCCCAGCACTTTGGGAGACTAAGGCCGGCAGATCACTTGAGGCCAGAGTTCAAGACCAGCCTGGCCGACATGGTGAAACCCTGTCTCTACCAAAAATACCGGGGAAAAAAAGAAAGAAAGAAAATAGCAGACAATTGCTGGACACTCCATAGAGTAAGGAAAGCCTTCCAAACATCAGGTAAGGACAAGTTTTCATAAGCTGAAGGACACAGATAGAGGGGGCAAGCCCAAACTACAATCCCTGTGAGACAAGCTGCACCCCACAAGATCAACCTGTGCCAAGAGAACAGAGTGTCCCTGCACCAAGAAATCAAATAACACCAACACCGCCCCAGTCCCTCACTCCAGTAGAAGCACCTCTTATTGCTTGGCTAGGAAAATCCTACACATTTATTTTCTCATGGACTAAAAAGGTTCATGGACATAGCTTCAGTTTCTATAAGAATAAAACAGAAAATAAGTGACAAAAACATTGTGACTTGGGTATATACCTAAGAGTGGAAAAGAGGGAAAAAGCAAAGGAAAGAAAACATTGTAACGAATTGAAATACTCCCCTAAAAATAAATAAAGGAAACGAATACCTTTTTTAAAAACATTCCAACATTAATTAAATATGATCAAACAAGCAATTGTAAATATTAAAGTATAATACAGTTCAGAAGCTTGAAAACTCGGAATACAAATGAGCATAAAACAGGAAGAAATAAATGACAGCTTACAATAAAAGAACAGTCATATCTTAGAAATGAAGAGCAAACTGCAAAGTGTTCAATGGGTAACATACAGAAAGAATAATAAAGGGTATATGAGAAGAAAAGTTAAATACCTAAGAAAATAGAAATTATATAAACAGATAAAAAAAATATGAGACTTAAGTGGTAAAAGAGCACTTTGGGAGGCCAAGGCAGGTGGATCACTTGAGGCCAGGAGTTAAAGGCCAGACTGGCCAACATGGTGAAACCCCGTCTCCGCCAGGCATGGTGGCACATGCCTGTAGTTTCAGCTACTGGGGAAAGTGAGGCAGGAGAATCAGTTGAACTCAAGAGGTGGGGGCTGCAGTGAGCTGAGATCGCGCCACTGCACTCCAGCCTGGGCAACAGAGCGAGACCCTGTCTCAAAAAAAAAAAAAAAGAAAAAGAAAAGAAAGAACGTGATAAAAGACAGGCAAAGCAAGCCAATTTATGTATAATAGGAATCCCTAAAGAAGAAAACCTAAACAAATGAGACAGAATTAATATATAAAATTATACTTTAGGAAAACTATTTAGAACTAAAAGAAAAAGTTAACATGTATATTGAATGGCCCACCAGATTCCTGGGAAAATTACCCTGCAATTCTCAACTCTGAGACAAGCCCTAGTAAATCTGTAAGATTTTTTTTAAAAATGAAAAGAAAACATTCTCTGAGCCTCCAGGTTAAATTAGGTTCCTATCAGATTTCTTAATAGCCACACACAGCAAAATTGAAGGAAAGAACATACAAGCCAAGAATTTTATATGCAGTAATTTTTACCTAGCAAGATGACAAACACACAGTAATGAATAGTCAATAATTCAGGAATATTTTTCTCAGGAGCCCTTACTGAAGAATTTACTGGAAGGTGGCCGGGCACGGTGGTTCACGCCTATAATCCTGGCACTTTGGGAGGCCGAGGTGGGTGGATCACCTGAGGTCAGGAGACCAGCCTGGCCATCATAGTGAAACCCCATCTTTAAAAAAAAAAAGAGTTTACTAGAAGGACAAGTTTTAACCAATCAAGTGATAGCTGAGGAATTTCAGCAAAAGGACTGGTGTGAAGAATTGAATACTGCATATTGAAATCTACAATGAAGATGAAAATAAAGACAGAAGAATAATATATAAATGTCCTAGGTTCTGAAAAAGTGGAGGTAACATGATTTTTTAACAAGAGGGGAAAGAAGAGAGAAAGGGGAAAGTAAAATGAGCCTACTGGTTGCCACACAGATAACAAGTGGAAGTCTCAGTTTTGGGAGTCTATCAGTTTTATTCCCCAGACGACATTGTGCGATGTCCGGAAGCATTTTTGGTTGTCACAATGGGAGATGTGTGCATCTATTGGACAGAGACCAGGATGCTGCTACATACCCTATAATGCACAGGACAGCCGGCCCAGGCTGGAGTGCAGTGGCACGATCTCAGCTCACTGCCACCTCCACCTCTTGAGTTCAAGCGATTCTCCTGCCCCACTCTCCCCAATAGCTGGGACTACAGGTGCGTGCCACCATGCCTGGTGGAGCTGGGGTTTCACCATGTGGCCAGGCTGATGAACTCCTGGCCTCAAGATCTAAAGGTTTCTCAAACTTGGCACTATGGGCATTTTGGACCAGATAATTTTTTCATTATAGGGCCTGGCTGTCCTGTGCATTATAGGATATTTAGCAGCATTCCTGGCCTCTGCCCAATAGATGCACACCTCTCCCAGTTGCGACACAACATTGCCCAGTGTTTTCTGAGGAACAAAACTGATACACTCCGTCCAGCTCTGTTGAAAGTCATTGATCAACAGATGCATTGGTTGAGAACCACTCAATAAAACAGTAAGAACCTAAGTAGCAAAAAGAGGACTAAGGACATTATGTAAATATATTAATATAAAAGTAATTACTAGAATAAAAACATAAATTTTGCCAAATACTAATATACGTATTTTTAAGTACTTTTTAGAAAAACACACTGTGAAAGAATTAGTAAATATGACAAATCCATGAAGTAAATACAACCCAAAAGAATATGACAGACCTGAAAACAAACACAGCCACTATATCATTAACTATAGGTTTAATTATAAAGATTTTCAGATTATCTCACAAAATAAACCTCCACTCTGTGCTATCACAAGAGGCATACCTAAACAAAATGATGTAAAATGGCTTAAATACCGTGCAATGAAATCTAAAGCAAAGCAAAGGAGTAGCAGGCATATGCAAACAAGAAAACAGGAATCACCATCCTCACCCCAGATAAGTTATAATTCAGGGCCAAAGGAATAAAACAGGACAAGGAAGGACACTTTACAGCACTAAAGGAGACGTCACAATGTGGATATCACAGATATCGATAACTATGCACCCAATAAGAAAGCGCATGCGGCATAAAGCAGAAACTAGGAGGTGCAAAGAGAAATTGGAGCACACCACTAACAGCAGTTTTAACTCACCACTCTGAGTCCATAACAAATCAAGGAAACAAAAGGAAGGCTGTAGAACACCTAACCAAAATAATCATAAGGAAATTTCTATGAATAGGAACATATGTCAAACTCTGCCAATATTAGAGAAGATGCTTTCTCTTGAAACATACATGGAACATTCATGCAAATATCCCTTATATGTAAAGAACTCTTAAAAATTGAGAAAAATAAGTCTAAAAGTACCATAAGCAAACATTCAAAAACTATGAAAGAAAAGACATGCAAAAACCTTGAAATGTATGCAAAAGCACTCACTTGTACTCCATTACTCCTTACCTATTAGATCAGTGAAAATCCAAAAGTGAGACAACACACTGTTGACAAAAGTGTAGGAGAAACTGGCACTGTCATAGCTGGTCCAGCTCACAGAGGAGAATCTGATGACATACACTATTGGAGCAATGAGCACACTAAAAGCACAGACTCTATCCCCACACAATATACCCATGGAACATGACTGCACTTGTACACCTAAATCTAGGAAAACAAAATAATAATGATAATAAGGTAATGGATGGAAACATAGTAACTGTGTTTGAATCTATGAATTCGTAACAACATTTTTAAAACAAAAAAAAATCCTGTGTAAAAGTGGGCAAAGACATTTCTCAAAAAAATACATTCAGATAGCCAGCAAACATATGAAAAAATGTTCAACATTACTATTCATCAGGGAAATGCAAATTAAAACTTAAAGCAGTGGCTCATTCTTGTAATCCCAGCACTTTGGGAGGCCAGGGCAGGTGGATCACCTGAGGTCAGGAGTTTCAGACCAGCTTGACCAACATGGTGAAACCCCATTTCTACTAAAAAAAAATACAAAAATTAGCCAGGCATGGTGGTGGGTGCCTGTAATCCCAGCTAATCAGGAGGCTGAGCCAGCAGAATCACTTGAACCCAGGAGGCGGAGGTTGCAGTGAGCCAAGATCATGCCACTACACTCCAGTATGGGTGACAGAGTGAGACTGTCTCAAAAAAACAAAAAACAACAACAACAAAAAAAAAACACAATGAAATCCCACCTTATCACCTTACTCTTGCAAGAATGGCCATTATGGATAAGTCAAAAAGCAGTAGATGTTGACATGGATGTGGGGAAATGAAAACACTTAGATGCTGCTGGTGGGAATATAAATTAGTACAACCTCTATGGAAAGCAGTGTGGAGATTCTTTAAAGAGCTATAAGTAGATCTGCCATTTGATCCAGCAGTCCCACCACTGGGTATCTACCCAAAGGAAAATAAGTCATTATATGAAAAAGACACTTGCACATGTATGTTTAGGGCAACACAGTTCACAGTTGCAAAGATGTGGAACCAACCTAAGTGTCCATCAACTAATAAGTGGATAAAGAAAATGTGGTATTCGTTCACCATGAAATACTACTCAGTCATTAAAATCAATGAAATAATGTCTTTTGCAGCAACTTGGATGGAGCTGGAGGCCGTTATTCTAAGTGAAGTAACACAGGAGTGGAAATACCAGAAACCGTATGTTCTCATTTATAAGTGGGAGCTAAGCTATGAGTATACAAAGGCATACAAAGTGATATAATGGACTTCTGAGACTTAAAAAGGGGAGACTGGGAGGTGGGCTAGACATAAAAACTACACACTAGGTGCAATGTACACTACTTACACAGGTGCACTGAAATTTCAGAATTCACTTCTATATAATTCATCCATATAACAAAAACCACTTGTACCCCAAAAGCTATTGAAATAAACATAAATAACAAATAACATTTTTAAAAACTCACTGGTCACTTATGAAAAATATTAAGAAGCCAGCTATTGTTTTGATAACCAGTAAGTAAAAGGAGGGAAGAGCAAGCATTCATCCTGCTTTTTGTATGCAATATATTTCAGGGTAACTAAATATTAAGAAGGGTAAGTATCTCTTTATAAAACTATTGCAGCCAGGGGAGGATCCAAGATGGCCAAATAAGAACAGCTCCAGAGTGCAGTTCCCAGCAAGAACAATGCAGAGGGTGAGTGCCCACTGCATTTCCAAACAAATTTTCACTGCCCACAGACCAGGAGATTCCCGGGCCAAAAAGCACCACAAGTTTTCAGCACGAGGGTTTCAGCTGGTGCTGGATTGGTGCACAGAAACTCACACAAATCTGGGCAGCCATTTTAACTGGCCCCTGGAGTGCCTGGGAGACAGAGCTGCCTATTAATCTGAAAGGGAGGGGGCAGAGACAGGGAGTCAAGCTATCTTGCTTGGTGGGCACCACCCCCACAAAACAAGCAATCTGATATGCTCTGGATTGAGAGTTTTGCAGCAAGCACAGCTGGACCCAAGATAGTCCAGCTCAGTGAGGGGAAGGGCGACCACCACTACAGAAGCAGTCCGCCACTACCGAGGCAGTTCACATAGCAGCTGGCAGAGCCTGCCGCAGCTCAGCAATGCCTCTGCTGGCAGACTGTGACTAGACCACTCCGTGCAGGGCAGGGCATCTATGAAAAAATGACAGGAACTTATAAATAAAGCCAACCTTCCTAGGACAGAGCACCTGGGAAAAGAGGTGGTTATGAGTTCTGTGGCAGCAGACTTAAAAGTACCTGCCCAGCAGCTCTGCATGGAACAGCAGAGCTCCCAGCATAGCACTTGAGCTCCTATAAGGGACAGACTGTCTCCTCAAAGAGCTCTCCAGCCCCCATATACCCAAAGAGACACCTCATAAAGGAGAGTTCAGGCCAACATCTGGTGGGTATCCTTCTGGGACAAAGATAACAGAAGAAGAAACCAGCAGCAACCCTTACTGTTCTGCAGCCCCCGTGGGTGATCCCCAGACAAGCAGCATCTGGAGTGGAACTCCAGCAGTCCTGCAGCAGAGGGGCCTGACTGTTAGAAGGAAAACTAAGAAACAAAAAGAAATAACTTCATCATCAACAAAAAGGATGTCCACTCAGAGAACCCATCCAAAAGTCATCAACCACAAAGACCGCAGGTAGATAAAGCCACTAAGATGGGAAGAAATCAGTACAAAAATGATGAAGACACCAAAAACCAGAACACCTGTCCTCCTCCAAAGGATCACAACTCATCCCCAGCTAGGGATCAAAGATGGATGGAGAATGAATCTGATGAGTTGACAGAAACAGGCATCAGAAGGTGGGTAATAACAAACTTCTCTGAGCTAAAAGAACATGTGCTAACCCAATGCAAACAAACTAAGAGCCTAGAAAATAGATGAGATGAGATGCCAACTAGAATAAACAGCTTAGAGAATAATATAAATGACTTGATGGAGCTGAAAAACACAGCACGAGAACTTCGTGAAGCATACGCAAGTTTCAATAGCCAAATCAACCAAGCAGAAGAAAGGATATCAGAGATTGAAGACCAACTCAATGAAATAAAATGAGAAGGCAAGATTAGAGGAAAAGAAGAGTGAAAAGAAATGAACAAAGCCTCCAAGAAATATGGGACTATGTGAAAAGACCTAATCTACATTTGATAGGTGTACCTGAATGTGACAGAGAGAATGAATCCAAGCTGGAAAACACTCTTCAGGATATTATCCAGGAGAACTTCCCCAACCTAGCAAGCCAGGCCACCATTCAAGTCCAGGAAATACAGAGAACACAAAGATATTCCTCAAGAAGAGCAACCCCAAGGCACATAATCATCAGATTCACCAGGGTTGAAATGAAGAAAAAAATGCTAAGGGCAGCCAGAGAGAAAGGTTGGGTTACCCACAAAGGGAAGCCTATCAGAATCACAGCAGATCTCTCTGCAGAAACCCTACAAGCCATAAAAGAATGGGGGCCAATATTCAACATCCTTAAAAAAAAGAACTTTCAAACTAGAATTTCATTTCCAGCCAAACTAAGCTTCATAAGTGAAGGAGAAAGAAAATCCTTTATGGACAAGCAATTGCTGAGAGATTTTGCCACCACCAGGCCTGCCTTACAAAAAGCTCCTGAAAGAAGCACTAAACAAGGAAAGGAACAACCAGTACCAGCCACTCCAAAAACGTACCAAATGGTAAAGACCATCGACACAATGAAAAAAAATGCATCAACTAATGGGCAAAACATCTAGCTAGCATCAAAATAGCAGGATCAAATTCACACATAACAATATTAACCTTAAATGTAAATGGGCTAAATGCCCCAATCAAAAGACACAGAGTGGCAATTGGATAAAAAGTCAAGACCCATCAGTGTGCTGTATTCGGGAAACCCACCTCATGTGCAAGGACACACATAGGCTCAAAATAAAGGGATGGAGGAAGATTTATCAAACAAATGGAGAGCAAAAAAAAGCAGGATTTGCAATTCTAGTCTCTCATAAAATGGACTTTAAACCAACAAAGATCAACAGAGACAAAGAAGGGCATTCCATAATGGTAAAAGGATCAATGCAACAAGAAGAGCTAACGATCCTAAATATATACACACCCAATACAGGAGCACCCAGGGGCATAAAGCAAGTTCTTAATGACATACAAAGAGACTTAGACTCCCACACAATAATAGTGGGAGACTTTAACACTCCACTGTCAATATTAGACAGATCAACAAGACAGAAAATTAACAAGGATATCCAGGACTTGAACTCAGATCTGGACCAAGAGGACCTAATAGACATCTACAGAAATCTCTACCCCAAATCTACAGAATATACATTCTTCTCAGCACTGCATTGCACCTACTCTAAAACTGACCACATAATTGGAAGTAAATCACTCCTCAGCAAATGCAAAAGAACAGAAATCATAACAAACAGTCTCTCAGACCCCAGGGCGATCAAATTAGAACTCAGAATTAAGAAACTAACTCAGAACCACACAGCTTCATGGAAACTGAACAACTGGCTCCTGAATGTCAACTGGATAAACAATGAAATGAAGGCAGAAATAAAGATGTTCTTTGAAACCAAAGAGAATGAAGACACAACGTACCAGAATCTCTGGGACACATTTAAAGCAGTGTCTAGAGGGAAATTTATAGCAATAAATGCCCACCAGAGAAGCGAGGAAAGATCTAAAATCGACACCATATCATCAAAATTGAAAGAGCTTGAGGAGCAAGATCAAAAAAAATCAAAAGCTAGCAGAAGGCAAGAAATAACTAAGATCAGAGCAGAACTGAAGGAGATAGAGACACAAAAAAAAATCCTTCAAAAAATCAATAAATCCAGGAGCTGGTGTTTTTTAAAAGATCAACAAAATAGACCACTAGCCAGATTAATAAAAAAGAAAAGGGAGAAGAATCAAATAGATGCAATAAAAAAATCATGAAGGGAATATCACCACCGATTCCACAGAAATACAAACTACAGTCAGAGATTACTACAAACAACTCTATGCACATAAACCAGTAAACCTGAAAGAAATGGATAAATTCCTGGACACTTGCACCCTCCCAAGCCTAAACCAGGAAGAAGTTGAAACCTTGAATAGACCAATAACAAAGGCTGAAATTGAGGCAGCAATTAATAGCCTACCAACCAAAAGAAGTCCAGGTCCAGACAGGTTCACAGCTGAATTTTACCAGACATACAAAGAGGAGCTGGTATCGTTCCTTCTGAAACTATTCCAGACAATCTAAAAAGAGGGAATCCGTCCCAAATCATTTTATGAGACTAACATCATCCTGATACCAAAACCTGGCAGAAACTCCACAAAAAAAGAAAACTTCAGGCCAATATCCATGATGAACATAGACGCAAAAATCTTCAATAAAATACTGGCAAACCAATTGCGACAGCACATCAAAAAGCTTATCCATCATGATCAAGTAGGCTTCATTCCAGGGATGCAAGTCTGGTTCAACATACACAAGTCTATAAATGTAATCCACCACATAAACAGAACCAAAAACAAAACCACATGATTATCTCAATAGATGCAGAGAAGGCCTTTGACAAAATTCAACAGCCTTTCTGCTAAAAACTCTCAATAAACTAGATATTGAAGGAACATATCTCAAAACAATAAAAGCTATTTATGACAAACCTACAGCCAAAACCATACTGAATGGCCAAAAACTGGAAGCATTCCCTTTGAAATCTGGCACTAGACAAGGATGCCCTCTCTTACCACTTGTTTAATATAGTATTGGAAGTTCTAACCAGAGCAATTAGGCAAGAAAAAAAAATAAATAAAGCATATTCAATTAGGAAAAGAGAAAGTCAAATTGTCTCTATTTGCAGATGACATGATTGTATATTTAGAAGACCCTATCATCTCAGCCCAAAATCTCCTTAAACTCATAAGCAAATTCAGCAGTCTCAGGATACAAAATCAATGTGCAGAAATCACAAGCATTTCTATACACCAATAACAGACTAACAGCGAGCCAAATCATGAGCAAACTCCCAATCACAATTACTACAAAGAGAGTAAAATACTTAGGAATACAATTAGCAAAGGATGTAAAGAAGCCTTTTCAAGGAGAACTAAAAACCACTGCTCCAGGAAATAAGAGAGGGCACAAACAGATGGAGAAACATTTCATGCTCATGGTTAGGAAGAATCAATATAGTGAAAATTGCCATACTGCCCAAAGTAATTTATAGATTCAATGCTATCCCCATCAAGCTACCAATGACCTTCATCACAGAACTGAAAAAAACCACCTTAAAACTTCATATGGAACCAAAAGAGAGCCTGCAGAGCCTAAGCAAAAAGACAATCTTAAGCAAAAAGAACAAAGCTGGAGGCACCACGCTACCTGATTTCAAACTATATTACAAGGCTACAGTAATCAAAACAGCATGGTACTGGTACCAAAACAGAGATATAGACCAATGGAACAGAACAGAGGCACTGGAGGCAATGCCACACATCTACAACCATCTGATCTTTGACAAACCTGACAAAAACAAGCAATAGGGAAAAGATTCCCTGTTTAATAAATGGTGTTGGGAAAATTGGCTAGCAGTGTGCAGAAAGCAGAAACTGGACCCCTTCCTGACACCTTTCACTAAAATTAACTCCAGATGGATTTAAGACTTGACTTAAACATAAGATCTAATGCCATAAAAACCCTAGAAGAAAATCTAGGCAAAACCATTCAGGACATAGGCATAGGTAAGGACTTCATGACTAAAACACCAAAAGCATTGGCAACAAAAGCCAAATAGACAAATGGGACCGAATTAAACTCCAGCGCTTCATAAGGCAAAATCATTAGAGTGAATGGGCAACCAACAGAATGGGAAAAATGTTTGCAATCTACCCACCTGACAAAGGGCTAATATCCAGAATCTACAAAGAACTAAAACAGATTTACAAGAAAATAACAAACAAACCCATTCAAGAGTGGGCAAAGGATATGAACAGACACTTTTCTAAAGAAGACATATATGAGGGCTGGGCACGGTGGCTCACGCCTGCAATCCCAGCACTTTGGGAGGCCGAGGTGGGTGGATCACGAGGTCAAGAGATCGAGACCATCCTGGCCAACATTGTGAAACCCCGTCTCTACTAAAAATACAAAAATTAGCTGGGCATGGTAGCACATGCCTGTAGTCTCAGCTACTCAGGAGGCTGAGGCAGGAGAATTGCTTGAACCCAGCAGGTTGCAGTCAGTCAAGATTGCACCACTGCACTCCAGCCTGGTGCTGCCTGGGAACAGAGCGAGATTCTGTCTCAAAAAAAAAAAAAAAGAAGACATATATGAGGCCAACAAACATATGAAAAAATGCTCATCATCACTGATTATTAGAGAAATGCAAATCAAAACCACATTGAGATACAACCTCATGCCAGTTAGAATGGCAATCATTAAAAAATCTGGAGACAACAGATGCTG
>PVKP010053845.1:0-11756 GCA_004027715.1 Plecturocebus donacophilus | reverse complement strand
CTGCTTATTTGTTATTTTCATCCCCTATTCCTTCCTGTCTCCATTGTTAAACACAATTATTGGCATAAAAGAGGTTTTTAATACCCATTTTTAGAGTGTATTCTAGCCTGGGCAATAAAACAAGAATCCCATTCTCTCTCCCTCTTTCTCTTCCTCTTTCTTTCTCTCTTTCATTCTTTTTTTTCTTTCTTTTGCTGTTTCTTTCTCCTTTTCTCTCTTTTTCTAAAATCTCTTCCTCTTTCTTTCTCTCTTTCATTCTTTTTTTTCTTTCTTTTGCTGTTTCTTTCTTTCTCCTTTTCTCTCTTTTTCTAAAATCTCTTCTTCTTTCTTTCTAAAAAAAAAAAATTATGGGTTATATGATGTTATTTGTAAGCCTCATGGTAACCTCAAATAAAAAACCCTGCAACAGAAAAAAATGTAAAAAGCAAGAAATTAAAATGTACCACCAAAATAAACAGCTTTCACACAGACATACACACACAAAAAAGAGGAAGGAAGAAGGAATAAAAGACCACAAACAAGAAAACAAATAACAAAATGATAAGAGTCCGTCCTTACTTATCAATAATAACATTGAATGTAAATGGACTAAACTCTCCAATCAAAAACAGAGTGGCTAAATGGATAAAGAAACAAGACCCAATGATTGTGCCTAAAAGATACATGGTTCATATATAAAGATACATACAGATTGAAACTAAAAGGATGAAAAAAGATATTCTATTCAAATAGAAGCCAAAAAAAGAGCAGGAGTAGCTATACTTATATCAAACAAAATAGACTTCAAGACAGAAACTGTAAGAAGAGACAAAGAAGGTCATTATATAATAATAAAGGGGTCAATTCAGCAAGAGAGTGCAACAATCCCAACACTGGAACACCCAAATATATAAAGCAAATATTATTAGAACTAAAGAGGGAGGTAGATCTTAATACAATAATAGGTGGAGACTTCAACACCTTGCTTTCAATATTGGACAGATTATCCAGACAGAAAAACCAACAAAGAAGCATTGAACCTAATCTTCAGTATAGACCAAATAGATTTAGTAGATACTTACAGAATATTTCATCCAATAGTTCAGAACACAAATTCTTCTATTCAGCACATGAATCATTCTCAAGGATAGAGCATATGTTAGGCCACAAAACAAGTCTTACAACATTTTAAAAAAAGTGAAAACATCAAGAATATAGTTTAGATATTTGTCACTGCCCAAATCATATGTTGAACTCTAATCTCTAATGTTGAAGGTGGGGCCTGATGGGAAGGGTTTGGATCATGTGGGCAGATCCCTCATGAATGGCTTGGGCCACCCCCTCAGTGTTAAGTGAGCTCTTATTCTAAGTTCATATGAGATCAGGGTGTTTTAAAATATGTTGCACTTTCCCACTCACTCTCTCTCTCTTGCACCTACTTTTGCCATATGATGGACCTGGTCCCCCTTTGCCTTCTGCAATGATTATAAGCATCCTAAGGCCCCCACCAGAAGCTGAGCAGATGCTGGTGCCATGCTTCCTGTATAGCTTGCAGAATCATGAGCTAATTAAGCCTCTTTTCATATAAATTACCCAGTTTGAGGTATTTCTTTATAGCAATGCAAAAATGGCCTAATATAATCAAGTATATTTTCAGACTGCAGTAGAATAAAAGTAGAAATAAATAACAAAAGGAACTTTGGAAGCAATATAAATACATGGAAATTAAACAATATACTCGAGAATGACCAGGGAGTCAATAAAAAAATTAAGAGGAAAATTTAAAAATTATTTGAAACAAATAAAAACAGAAACACAGCATACCAAAATGCATGGAATACAGTACAAGTAGTACTAAGAGGAAAATTTGTAGCAGTAAGTGCCTCCATCAAAAAAGCAATAAAAGTTCAAATAAACACCTTAACAATGCATGTTAAATAACTAAAAAGCAAAAATTCAGAGCCAAAATGGTGACTAGACACAGCCAGAAAGAATTTCTCCAACTGAGAGATCAAGATATTGAGAAGACTGACATATTCTAAACAGATCTTTGTAGGGAAAGCATTGAGAGTGGATGGAGAAAGGATACAGACCCTAGGCTGAAAGGGGGAGGAAGCTGGAAACCCTGCACCCAGCTGCCAAGCACTAAGACTCATTCCTGGTCCCCAGCAGCTCCTGGGGGGAGGGGTGAGTTAAGCAGGTCAGAAGTAGCCCACTAATGTCACAGTCCTCCAGAATCCTAGTTACAGGAAACCCCTCACCCCTCGTGGACACATGAGCTGGCAAGCAGATCTGCTTGAAGAGGGAGTACTTCAATCAGAAAGAAAAGCACATTAGTGAACAATAAGAAATCATCTGAAGGTACAAAACTCACTGGTAATAGCAAGCACACAGAAAAGTACAGAATATTATAACACTGTAAGAGTAGTGTGTAAATTACTCTTATCTTAAATAGAAGACAAAACAATGAACCAATAAAAAATAACTATAACTTTTCAAGGTAGATACAACAATACAAAAAGACAAGGCAAAAAAATAAAAAGCTTAAAAGCAGGGTGAAGAAGAGTTGTGATTGGTTTTCTTTTTCCTTGTCTGTTTAGGCAATCAATGTTAAGTTGTCACCAGTTTAAAATAATAAATTATAAGATGTTATTCACAAGCCTCATGGTACCCTCAAATCAAAATGCCTGTAATAGAGAAAAATTTTAAAGCAAGAAATTAAAACATACCACCAGAAGAAATGGATTTTACAAAAAGGAAGACAGGAAGGAAGGAAAGAAGAAAGAAAAGACCATAGAACAACAAGAAAAAATATAACAAAATGACAGGAGTCAGTCATTACTTATCAATAATAACATTGAATGTAAATGGACTAAATTCTCCCTTCAAAAGACATAGAGTGGCTAAATGGATAAAGAAATAAGACTCAGTGATCTGTTGCCTAAAAGAAACACATTTCACTTACATAGATACATATAGACTAAGAATAAAAGGATGAAAAAATATATTCCATTCCTATAGAAGCCATAAAATAGCAGGAATAGCTATATTTATACCAAACAAAATAGACTTTCAGACAAAAACTATAAGAAGAGACAAAGAAGGTCATTATGTAGTAATAAAGGTGTCAATTCTGCAAGAGAATGTAGCAATTGTAAATATATATGTACCCAATGCTGGAGCACTGAGATATGTAAAGTAAATATTATTAGAGCTAAGGATACATATAGACATCAATACAAATAATAGCTGTAGTCTTCAACACCTTCCTTTCACCATTGGACACATTATCCCGACAGGAAATCAACAGAGAAACACTGAACTTAATCTGAACTATAGAACAAATAAACCCAATAAATATTTACAGACTATTTTATACAATGGTTGCAGAATACACATTCTTCCCCTCAGCACATGGATTATTCTCAAGGATAGACCATATGTTAGGTCACAAAACAAGTCTTAAAACATTTAAAACAACTGAAATATTATCAAGCATCTTCTCTGACCACAGTAAAATTTACAAATCAATAACAAGAGGAATTTTGGAAACTATACAAACATATAGAATTTAAGCAATATACTCCTAAACAAACAGTAAGTAAAGGAAGAAATTAAGAGGAAAATATAAAAATAACTTGAAACAAATGAAAATGAACTACAACATATCAAAACTTATGCAGTACAGCAAAAGCAGTAATGAAAGGGAAATTTATAGTTTTAAGTGTCTACATCTAAAAAGAAGAAAAACTTCAAATATCCTAATGATGCATCTAAAAGAACTAGAAAAGCAACAGCAAACCAAACCCCAAATTAGTAGAAGAAAAAAAATATTTAAGATCAGAGCACAAATAAGTAACATTGAAATGAAGAAAACAATAAAAAAATGTAATGAAAAGTTAATCTAAAAGGTAAATAAAATTGATAAACCTTTAGCCAGACTAAGAAAAAAAGAGAGATGATCCAAATAAATAAAATCAGAGAAGAAAAATGAGACATTACAATGGATGCCCCAGGAATTCAAAGGATCATTAGTGGCTACTTTGAGAAACTAACTGCTAATAAATTGGAAAACATAGAGGAAATGAATACATTCCTAGGCACATACAAACCTACCAAGATTGAACTATGGAGAAATCCATAACCTGATCAGACCAAAAACAAGTAAGAAAAATCAAAGCCATAAAAAAACCCAGTAAAGAAAAGCCCTAGATGTGGTTGGGCATGGTGGATTATGCCTATGACCTTCGTACTTTGGGAGACCAAGGTGGATAGATCATTTGAGCCCGGGAATTGTAGACCAGTGTGGGCAACATGTCAAAACATTTTCTACTAAAAATACAAAAACTTAGTTAGGTGTGGTGACACGCACCTGCAGTCCCAGCTACTTAGGAGGCTGAGGTGGAAGGATCACCTGAGCTTGGGAAATTGAGGCTACAGTGAGCTAAGATCAGGCCACTGCACTCCAGCCTGGGCAATGGTAATAAGATGATCTAAAAAAGAAAGAAAGAAAAAATTAAAGAAATGCCTGGATGTAATGGCTTTACTTTTGAATTCTATTAAAGATTAAAGAACTAATATCAATCCTACTCAAACTGCTCCTAAAAATAAAGGAGGAGGGAATACTTCCAAACTCATTTTATAAGGCCAGTATTACCCTGATACCAAAACCAGATAAACATAAAACAACAAAAGAAAACTATAGGCCAATACCTCTGATCAACATCAATGTAAAAATTTTCCACAGAATATGAGTAAACTGAATTCAATAACACATTTAAAAAGTCATGCATCATGACCAAGTAAGATGAATCACAGAACACAAGGATGGTTTAACATACACAGATCAATCAATATGATAGACCATATCAACAGAATGAAGAATAAAACCATAAGATCATTTCAATTGATGCTAAAAAAAAATCACTTGATAAAATTCAACTTCCCTTCATGATAAACAAACAAACAAAAAACCTAAGACTAGAAGGAGCTTACCTCAATACCATAAAAGCCATAACAAGAGACCCACAGCTAGTATCATGTTGAATAAGGAAAATCTGAAAACATTTCTTCTAAGATCTGGAACATGACAAAGCTGTCAACTTTCACCACTGTTATTCAATATATAATACTGGATGTCCTAACTAAAGTCATCTCAAAAAGGAAAGAAACAAAAAGCATCCTAATTGGAAAGGAAGAAGTCAAATTATTCTTGTTTGTAGATAATATGATCTTCTATTTGGAAAAACCTAAAGACTCCACCAAAAGCTGTTAGACTCATAAACAAATTAAGCAAATTTGCAGGATACAAAATCACCATACAAAAATCAGTAGCATTTCTATATGTCAACAGTAGAAAATGTGCAAAAGAAATTTTAAAAAGTAATCCCATTCATAATAACTACAAACAAAATCAGATACATAGGAATAAACTTAAAGAAGTGAAAGATCTCTACTAGGAAAACTATAAAGCATTGATGCAAGAAATTGAAGAGGATACCAAAAAAATAGAAAGGCATTTTACAGTCATGGATTATAAGAATCCAATACTGCTAAAACATCCACACTACCCAAAGCAATCTACAGATTCAATGCAATCCCTATAAAAATGCCAATGACATTTTTTACATAAATAGAAAAAAAATCCACAAATTTTTATAGAACCACAAAAGACTCAGTATAGCCAAAGCCATCCAGAGCAAAAGGAACTAAACTAGAGGAATCACGTTACCTGACTTCAAATTATACTATAGTGCTATGGTAACCAAAACAGCATGGTACTGATATCAAAACAGACACATAGACCAATGGGACAGAATAGAGAACTCAAACATGAATCCATACATCTACTTTGTTGAACTTATTTTTAACAAAGGTACCAAGAACACACGTTGGAGTAAAGACAGTCTCTTCAATAAACGGTGCTGGAAAAATTGAATATTCATATGCAGAAAAATGAAACTAGACTCCTATACCATATACGAAAATCAAATCAAAATTGATGAAAGACTTAAACTTAGGACCTCAAACCATGAAACTATTACATGAAAACTGAAGAAACCCTCCAGGACACTGGTCTTGGTATAGACTTCTTGAGTAATACAAGCACAGACAAACAAAACAAAAATGGACAAATAGGATCACATGAAATCAAAGAGATTCTGCATAGCAAAAGAAACAACCAACAATGTGAAGAGACAACCCACAGAATGAGAGAAAATTTTTGCAAACTATCCATCTGACATGGGATTAAGAACCAGAACATATAAGGAGCTCAAACAAATCTATAGGAAAAAATATATAATAATCTGATTTTAAAATGGGCAAAAGATATGAATAGACATTACTCAAAAGAAGACATAAAAGGCAAGCAAGTATGTGAAAAGGTGTTCTACATCACTGCTCATCAGAGAAATGCAAATCAAAACTACAATGAGATATCATCACACCCAGGTTAAAATGGCTTTCATCCAAAAGATAGGCAATAAGGAATGCTGATAAGGATGTGGAGAAAGGCGAACTCTTGTTTACTGCTGGAGGGAATGTAAATTAGTACAGCCACTATGAAGCACAGTATAGATGTTTCTCAAAAAACTACAAACAGAGCTACCATATGATCCAGCAATCCCACTGCTAGGTCCATTTCCCCAAAGAAAGGAAATCAGTATATCAAAGCAATACCTGTGCTTCTACATTTCTTGCAGCTCTATTCACAATAGCTATGATTTGGAAGCAACCTAAGTGTCCATCAACAGATGAAAGGACAAAGAACATGTGGTACATATATACAATGGAGCACTCAGCCATAAAAATGAATGAGCTCTTGTCATTTGCAACAACTGGGTTAACCGATAGGATGTTGTGTTAATTGAACAAAAGCCAGGCACAAAAAGACAAACTTTGTATGTTCTTACTTATTTTGTGGGAACTAAAAATTAAAACAATTGAACTCAGGGAGAAAGAGAGTAGAATGATGACTACCACAGGCTGGGAAGGGTAGTAGGAAGTGGTGTAAAATGGGAACAGTTAATGGGTACAAAAATATAGTTAGATAGAACGAGTAAGACCTAGCACTTGATAGCACAACAGGGTGACTACAGTCAGCTATAATTTTTTGTACATTTCAGAATAGCTGCAGAGTACAGTTGGATTCTTCATAACCAGAGAGAAATTATGAATGCTAGTGGTGACTGAGACTCCATCTACCCTACGTGATTATTATGCATTATATGCCAATGTTAAAATATCGCATGTATCCCATAAGTGTTGGGGTCCGTGAGACTGGCACGTCTGCCCGGGTCTCTTGACCAGCAAGAGGGTCCTAATACCTGGAAGAGAGAGTGCGCGGAAGAAAAGAGAGATAGAGAAAAATGGGTCTGGAGGTCTGAAACGAGCTGTGCTCAGATCAGCGATTTATTCTTTGTGCACAAGAGCTTATATATGTTTTTTCATGCAGTGACTGACGTAGGTCCCATTACAAAAGTTTTATCAGGAGGGAACAGAAAATTACGAAGTAAGCATGGGAGGGGGTAGCATACAGGTTTATCTAAAGATCGCTGAACCCAAAACAAACAGAAGATTCTTATCCTATAAAGATTCTTATCCTCTTATCAATGACTGCAGTTACGGTAAATAACATCAAGGCGAGCGATAATTTGAGGGGTAGCATTTTTTTTTTTTTAGTAACGTGAGCGATCCTGGGATTTAGTGAATGCAGGTAAACAGAGTCATAAAACCAGCCCAAAACGGGAACTTCAAGAGACAATAGTCTCGTAAATAGTCACGCAGGCCTCACCCAGATATGCCATTAGCTCAGTGGATCAAGAATAGGCTTCTGCAAACTCAGGCCTCTATCACTTCCTTCTTTTTTCCTCAGCTGGACTGCCCTCAGCAGGGGGAGAATATGTCCGGGCTCTAACTCCATACACGGAGGGGTCTCTACGCTGGTGGAGTGATTCCCCATACATGAGTATATATACCTATTATGTACCCATAAAAATTTAAAATTTTTAAATTTTTTAAAAAGAAAAGGAAAAAAGAACAGCACAAGGACTATGAGATACATCCAGGAATTTGTCAGTGTGGCCCTTCTCTACCATAGACTAGATCCACCTAAAATGAGCACTAAAGTTAGCATTGGATAGTCTGTGTGACCTTTGACTGACTGGCTAACTAGCTGTGTAACCTTGGGAAATTTTTGGAATTCCGTTTTCTTATCTATATAAGGCAGGCATTACATTGGTTGATCAGAGAGGTCGCGTCCCATTCAGAAAACAATTCTGAATTGGCCTCCAGCGAGAGCTAGAAGAGTAACCACTGCAGGAAAGACCATGGAGTAGCCATCAGGGCAAATCTCAGTGAAAAAGTCCAACTGCTGGAAAGGTAGAGAATGTTAGGACAAAAACTTCTGTGCTCCACATGGCAGTCTTTTGCAAAAGTGACTAGTTGAATTTCAGAAATACCTAAACTATTATGAGATTGTATTAGTCAAGACTCTCTAAAGGGATAGAACTAATAGGATGTAAGTATTTACGAAGGGGAGTTTATTAGGAGAACTGACTCACATGATCACGAGGTGAAGTCCCGCAATAGACAGTCTACCAGCTAAGGATCAGGGAAACCAGTCCGAGTCCCAAAACCTCACAAGTAGGAAAGCTGACAGTGCAGCCTTCAGTCTGTGACCAAAGGAACCCCTGGCAAACCACTAGTGTAAGTCCAAGAGTCCAAAAGCAGAAGAATTTGTAATCTGATGTTCGAGGGCAGGAAGCCTCCAGCACAGGAGAAAGATGATGGCTGGAAGACTCAGCAAGTCTCTCTTTCCAACTTCTCCTGCCTGCTTTATTCTAGTCATACTGGCAGCTGAATAAATAGATGGTACCCATCCAGATTGAGGTTGGGTCTGCCTTGCCCAGTCCACTGACTCAAATGTTAATCTCCTTTGGCAACAGCCTCACAGACAAACCCAGGAACAATACTTTGCATCCTTCGATCTAATCAAGTTGACACTCAATATTAACCATCACAGAGATGAACATCATAGTCATAGTTTTGAATACCTGTGAATTTTATGTGTTTACCAGTTTTAAGAATTATCCCCCAAGCCCCAGGATAGTCTTCTAGTAGCCTTACATTACCATGATGATATAGCAGCTTGAGACATAAGTTCTTCTCACAGTAATAACAAGATCTATTCCAGCATTAACTGTTTTCACACACACCACTATTTTCGCCTTGAGGTTTATATGTACACATTATATTCGTCCCTCCAAATCTCATGCTGAAAATTGATCCCCATTGTTGGAGGGGGAGCCTAAAGGGAAGTATTTGGGTCATGGGAGTGAATCCCTCATGAATGCCCTGGAGCCATCCTCATTGTATGGAGTGAGCTCTCACTCCATGAGTTCCAGCAAGAGTTTCCCCCTACCTTTCCCGAGAGCTGGTTGTTGAAAAGAGCTTAGTCTCTTCCCCTGCTCTCTCTTGCATCCTCTCTTGCCATGTGATCTCTGCATAGTGTGGCTCCCCTTCTTCTTCTGCCATGAGTGAATGCAGCCTGAAGCCCTCACAACCAGTGGATGCTGGTGCCATGCTTCTTCTACAGTCCACAGAACCAAATAAACTTTCTTTCCTTCTAAATTACCCAGCCTCAGGTATTCCATTACACAACCCCAAGGGACTAAGATGACACATGAGATAGTGTCTATCACTCCAATCAACTAGACGGCTCAAGAGCAGCTCTATCGAGAAGAATGCTTCCCTGGATAAGTATTGTTTCTGTGTGCCCAACATCCTTGCATTAGAGCATTAATTATCTCTCATGGCATGAGGACCTGAAGTGGCTGTAATGGCAGAACCCTGCTCCCTTAACTTCAGAGAGTCGATTTTTTTTTTCTTCTGGGAATTTGGATCTTGATTGGAAACACGCAGTTGCCTGAGGCAGTTAAAAGAAGTCTCCCAATTGAAGTGCCCTGGAAGGAAATACACAAACTTTCTCTGGTTTTCCAGCTTTTCCTTGAGTCTGTGAGCTACTTTGTGCCTACACTAAACAGGGTCAGTTTCACTTGCTTACCCACAAAGAATCCTGATGCCAAAATGCAAAAGGGCTAGTTTTGCCAATCAAGTTTCTTGAAGGGAAATGTCGAGATTGTGTTGCATTCCCTAATCATTTGCTAAGAGGGAGAAAAGAGTGACTCAGAACTAGAACAGAAACCATCTGGCTTAACAAATTTTCCTATTGAGAAAACGATTCCAAAGAGAAGAGACTGATTGGAAAACACACAATTAGTAATGACGGACCCAGATTCAAAACACCTGATGCTTAAGTCTCGTGCCTTTCTCCAACTATCAACATTTTTAATGGATAATCCCAAAAAATGAGTAACTATCTAGTAATTGGATGCAGAGTCTATTTCTAATATTTTTAAAAAGGTATATATATAACAGTGGTTACTTTGCTTTTCAATGTTTCAACATATTCACGCAGTTCGGAAATTTATTTTTTAAATGCAGTGTAGATCTTTCTTCCACACAGGCGCCACCTGTCTTGTCCCTTTCTATCCTAAGGTAACAACATTTATTCATTTCTTGTGAATGCTTCCAGGATTTCATTATGCAAGTACAAACATATGTATTTCCTTATTTTTTTTCTTCCAAGTTAGGGTTTCGCTCTGTTGCCCAGGCTAGAATGCAGTGGTGTGAAGATGGCCCACAGCAACCTCAATGTTCCAGGCTCAAGCAGTCCTCGTGCTTCAGCCTCTTGAGTAGCTGGGACCACAGTAGTCACTGGCTACTCTCACTTTGGCCTCCTAAAATGCTGGGATTACAGGCCTGAGCCACCATGCCCCATCTGTTTCCTCCTTTCTTACACCAAAAAGAATATACCCTACATACTTTTATGCACCTTACTTTTTTAACAAGAACTTTTATAGATTTTCCACATCATTACACAAAGAACAGTCTTATTTTTACAGGTGCATTATATCTCACTACATGGACATATATTTATTTAAGCCCTCCCCAGTTGATGGATATGTAGGTTATTTTCAGTCTTTTGCTGTTCAAACAATACCCTTGTAAATAACATCAGTTCATAGCTAAGCAATCTTTCTGTGCAACAAATTTCCAGAAGTGTATTTGCTGACTCAATGCAGATGTATGAATTTGAAATTCTGATAGATATCAACTGCCTGCATGAGGGTTCATGTAGGTTTGTATGCTACATGCATGAATCATCAGACCTGTTTCCCCACAGTTTTGTTAACATTATGTTATAAAAACAATAATTGTCCAGTTCAGCTATTTAAGGAAAAGTAACTCAGAAGAGTTAATTTTTTTAAGTAATAAAAAAAAATTCTTTAAGACAGCTTACCTGTAGATTTTCTACCTTGAATATACAACAAAGAGAGTGTAATAAAAAGCTGTCCTCTGAAATCACTCTTGTTGCAGTTAAGAGATTTGCTGTCAGGAAAGGAAGCAGGATGCATTAGGTTAGCTGCAGAAAGTGTTTACTGTTATTTGCATCTAATAGTACTGAATATTAAATGCATTTAATAAAGAGATCTGCCAAACAGGCTTTGTGTGGGCAAGAAGGCCGTTTTATTTCTCACTTGGGTTCAAGCGGGCACAATCCAAGAAAGGACAGGTGAAGGGGGTAAGGTGGGAATGAGCTTTATAGGTTGGGGTAGTTTTTTTGCGAGGGGGCGGGGATGTTGCAGAGTAAGATCAGTTACAGTGGTGGGGGGTAGGGGCAAGGAGTATACATGACCACAAGTTCAGTTACA
>PVKP010053844.1:0-11762 GCA_004027715.1 Plecturocebus donacophilus | reverse complement strand
CAGTGCAGTTATACACTTTTTACACTAGTATAGTTATATATTTACAGTATATATACTATAAACATATAGTATATATTTACTTATACTATATAGTATAAATATAGTATATAATATATATATTATCTATATTTAGTATATATATAGTATTTATACTAAATATAGATAACATACTATATTTACTTAGGATTTTGGTAGTTACAGATTGCTTATGGATGATTATGAAGGCTATAAGTATTCAAAGAGAGGTAATATACCCATTTTCCATAAAGAAAGCTCAAATGAAAATTGTGTAAATCAAAGCTTATGTTTAGATAACAAGAACATTTTCCACAGGGTGCTTCAGTAAATAGTCCTGATGAGTTGCAAGCTTTGTGAAATTCACAGAAAACTTTTTCAAGTATGAAGCTATAATAAAGAGTGATCCTTGAGAGATACCATCTTTTCTCTCCTATTTGAGAAAATGATTACATTAGTTCCCCCTCCAAATATTTTCCCTGAGTAATTAGCTTATGAAACGTCCATCTTTCACATATGCTATTGCGTTGACTCTCAGGAGTGCATCAGTTTAATGTAGCTTTATGGATGCTTTACCAATGTATTCTCTCTTATTGTAAATATACCTTTCACCCCATTTTCATTATTTATTAATATCTTTCTTCTCACAAGCTAACTCAATGCAATAAGGAAGCATTTATTAAGGATCCTCTTGTTTGGTTTGGCTAGGTACTCTGGTTTTGTAGATGCAAAAGATGAAGGACTTGTGTGTTCAGTGGGAACAAACAAGTCAAATGCAGGGGGAAAAAAGGTATAACACAGGGTCACCTAAAAATATTCAGCAAAACATTTTACTGTCATGGGAGAAATGAGTACCTATGCACAAAAATTTTTAAATGGCACCTGGAAGAAGACTATGCATAAAGTTATGGAGGCTCAAATTGATACGATATATTTTAATGTTCGTACTGAAACAAAGGGATTGGATGGATGGTGTAGTTGAGGATAAACAAGGTGGGGGCAGGTTAATAGGAGCTTAGTCACCAGAATAGCATGTTTAGACTTGATTTAATAGGGAGTGAACATACACAGACATTATTTAATCTCACTGGAGGCATTTAATGATAAAGATGTATCTGACTCCTGAATCAGATAAAATTCTCAGCATTCCATTTTAATGGTTGCTAATCTTAAATAGTCATGCACCACATAAACACTTTTTGATTGCAAGTATGACAGTGGTCCAATAATATTATAATGGAGCAGAAAATTTCTTATTGCCTAGTGATATGGTAGCCATTGTAATGACGTAGAGCAGCCGTATTCAGTATAGTAATATGCTGTTCATGTTTGCAGCCTAGAAACAATAGGCTATGCCATATAGCCTACGTGTGTAGTGGGCTAGACCATCTAGGTTTGTGTAAATACACTCTGTGATGTTCCCACAGTCAAAATCACCTAACTATGCATTTCTCAGAATGTATCCTCGTAGTTAAGTGATGCCTGACTGTATTGTATTAACCATGAGTTTTATTTTCTGTATTCTGATACTTTAGCTTTGCTGACCCTGGAGGGACCACTTTTCCTAGGTGTTAGCTAATTACTGGAGTTAGTATACAATTTGCTCCTGACTACACTTTTCAAATGCAAACTGACCAATCCAGAGCCCCACCACTACAACCACCTTCCTTATCTGGACTCTCACACTCTGGGCCACTATCCACCTGCCTAATCACCTCAGGGACATGTACCAGACAAGTGACAAATCAAATTATTCAAACTAGCCAATCCTAAACACTTACCCAGCTCCTGTTCATTCTGGTGAAAACCACACAGTTCCCCTCTCTCCTTCTGCCTCTTGACCAGCCCCAGTTCTTCTCCATGTTGCTCCCTGTGGTGTGGTGTGCCCTTTGCTCTTGTAATCTGTGAGTTTAACAAAATATCTTGTTTTTCTTGTTTTTAAGACAGAGTTTCATTCTGTCACCCAGGCTGGAGTGCAGTGGAGTGATCTCGGCTCATTGCAACCTTTTGGAGTGCAATGGCACGATCTCCGCTCACTGCAAACTCTGCCTCCCAAATTCAAGTGATTCTCCTGCCTCAGCTTCCTGAGTATAGCTGGGATTAAAGGTGTGCGTAACCATGCCCGGCTAATTTTTGCATTTTTTAGTAGAGGTAGAGTTTCACCATGTTGGCTAGGCTGGTCTTGAACTCCTGGCCTCAGGTGATCCTACCGCCTTGGCCTCCGAAAGTGCTGGATTACAGACCTGAGCCATTACACTTGGCCAACGTGTTATCTTTTCAATGACAGTTGTCTCCAGGTCTGTTGTCCTTACCAAACCTAAATAATAAAGCCTACATTAAAAATAAACACCTAAACATCTTCTAAATTTTGATACAAACTAATGTAAATAGAAATATTATATTCCCAGGACATGAAATAAATTAGCCAAGTCTTTGTTAAAAAAAAATCATTACCTTTTTACTAAGCTGTTATCTTATTTTGAATTTAAGGGTAAATTCTAAGTGAGTCTCTTATAAAAATAAGCTTAGCTGTTTTCTAAGTTGTAGTTGATAGAGAGAGGGTATATTCTGTAGAAATGTGATGAGCAATTAGAAGTTTTCAGTCTTATGTCAAGATACATAAGTCTAAAGTTTTAAATATTTTCCTGAAATTGCTTTAACTTGTATGCCATATCTAGTGAATGAAAACAAGCATTTACTTTGTCAAACAACTAAATCAATTCTGAGGGAAAATGCTATCTTTATACTACTTGAATGTAGAAATTTTGAAACCATAGCTACCAAATGCTAGTGTTGTTTACATAGTGTCTTTAATATCTGATGAACAACTACTCTACACATCCTAACAACAACAACAACAAAAATCTGCTAAATTAAGCCTACAAAATTGAATTGAATTGAACTCTCTTGAGAACAGTGTCCAAGGAGAGATTGTTAATCAGTGGATGCAAAACTTTGGAACAATGAACCAAATGCAATTAACCAGAAAGACTAACAAGAATTGGATCACACAGAAAATAGTGCTCTGAAGAATATGTATCATAAGACATTATCTTTTGGTGGCACACTCCATTATTTTAAAACACTACCACCAAAAGAAGAGAACAGTAAATGATTTTTTTTAAACTACTCACAGAATTTATTACTGACACAATTGACAGATCTCTAAAATTTGACACAGTAAATATAATCAACAGTAAATGATTTTAAGGTGTAGAAGAATTCAAATATTAAACGCATGTTTGAATTTTTGTAGTTTTTAACTACTTTTTCAACTCCTGGATTGCATTATTATTAATCATAATAGCCCTTAGAGAAATAAACTTTTGATAAACTCAAGTAGAAAATTGATGACAATTTAGGTTGGGAATAGGTTAGAAAAGACACTAGTCATGATAGCAGATGGAAGGGTAGCAAGGTAGGTGGCTGGGAGGGAATCTGGAGGCGGAGCTGTGCCAGTAAGAACATAGGAATTTAAACAGATGGAAGATGATATATTAGTTGGCAAGGAGAGCCGCTGGGTGACAAGCAAGAAGAACCTGTTGAAGAACTGGATGGATAGGCAGCCAAGAACTGAATTAGATGGACCAGTACTAAAAGAAATAGGTCAGTATAAGGGCACCCAAGCTCCAGAACAAATAGGTAAGAATAATAGAAAACAATTACAATTTGTCCCTTTGCTTGAACCTGAGGAAATGACTTACTATCATCTGTTAAAGTGCTTTGAAATAATAATGAATAAATGATGATAAATAAGATGATGATCATCTTCTACAGAAGGAAAATTTTAGTATAACATTTAAAGATGCTTACCACTAAATAAATATATTCAATAAAATTGTTATGAGTATACAATTTATTTTATGTCCTAATTTTGGGTTTCCTATAAATTGAGCTCTGGCCTGGCTTGGTTAATGTATGAGGCTATGGAGACCTGGCTGGAAAATAATACTGACACAAAGTAAAAGAGGAGAATAAGAACTTTAATTCCTTTCAAAAAAAGTATTTACCAGACTATGACAAATCTGAATATGACGTTATCTTTATAAAAATAGCTTATGTTGTTTTGGTCTATTAAAAATGATGATAGCAGTGTCTCAATGAAGATAAAGGCCATTACAAGCCATTTGGTCTCTCTTCTGCCTTCAGACTTACCTACCCTTAAATCATCGTATTCTTAGGCAGTTCTTCATACTTGCGAGCACTTAGTATAATTGTGTAGTGTAGTTATGCACTTTTTTAAATGACAGCTGTCATTATGGGTTGATATAAAGTACCATACCCAATAATATTTGTAGGAAGGAATTGGCTTAATGTGACCATTCTGATTGACCTTCAGATAATTACATGGTTTCTTAGTGGAAAAGATTCTTCAATTTGCCACATTATAAGCTTAAAATTAACATTCTTTTTATCTTCCATCTAGCCTATAAACTTCTTTTTTTTCTGCTACTGTCAACCACATTTCTCAGGCCAGTCTATTACTTGCTATTTTACTAGCCGAAGGCCATATGCCATTATGCCTGAAACTGTGTTGTTCTACTGCCAATATGATCATTTCTAAAATATCTGTATTCCAGTCAATCCCAGACATAGAAGCAGGGATCATTTATGTCAAGGGTTGTCTGAGTTACATGAATATTCTTTTCAAGTGATTTTTTTTTTTAGCTGGCACTTTAATCTCTTGAATTAAACTTCTGAGCACAGGCTAGTAGCAGTGTCTTCCAAAATTGTAAGTGCTATTTATACACACACACACACACACACGAGTTGGAGCGATTTCCTAAAGAACCATATGAGGCAAATCCTACACATATGCCAGGCACTAGGCCAGACGTTGAGGGATATAAGGGTGAATAAAATAAGAACCTTTTCATCAGAGTTTATATTTTGGTGCATGAACAGGTATATATATATGCATATATATGTATACAAGTGTATATATACATGCATATGCAGGTGTATCTATACATATATAATATATGTGTATGTATATCATATATATGTGTATGTATATCATATATATGTATAAGTAATCATATATATGTATATATTATAATACATATAATATGTATACAGGTATATATATTATAATACATATATGTATACAGGTATATATGTACACATATATGTGTATATATACAAAATCAGATATTATTTTATACTTTAATAGATGCAATGATATTATGTTCATGTAATATATGTGTATATCCTCCATAATTGTAAATCTCTTGAGGTTAGGGAACACACTAATTTATTAATTAGTAAATATTTATCAAGCCTCTTTTATGTACAATGGTTATGCAAAGGAAAGATTTTTCCCTGTTGTCGTGGGCAAAACAGTTTTTTGAAAAGGAGAGAAAGGAGTGAACCTTCTGTGAAATATGGTATACAGTATGTATAATAAGTGCATATAAATTGGGATCTAACCAAAATCAGGAGAGGACATCAAAGATAACTTCCTCAATGAAGAAATCAAAGGATACATAGAATGGTTTTTAAACTATTTAAGTATTTGTATAATGGTTTATTCATTGTTGTTATAACAGTGTTGACTGTAAACTTTGGAGATTCAGACTTAAAAAGATATATGTAATTAATGAAGACAATTTGAAAGGAAGCCCATTTTGTGTTTGGTGTTGGGATCATTATTTAAGTATTATCTCACTTAATCCTCTCCAAAAGACTATGATATCCTCACTTTTAAGATGAATGTTTTACTAAAACTCTTTGGTTCAGGTTTAGGAGATTAAAGTTTCTCTTCTATATCACCATAATTTTGCTAAATTTTCTGTGCACTTTGCAGAAACTTTTAAATGTCAATGCATTTATATATTCCGTGATATTTTATAACCCCTATATTCATTAGATTGTTCATCTCCTTTTCCTTTTAACTAAAATGTGTATAACGGGGCCAGTAGAAATTTGCATGTTAATTTTCATTAAGATGCTACTGATTAGAAGATTGGAGGGGGCCTTCAAGATGGCTGACTAGAAACATTTCATGCCCACCTCCTCCACTTTAGAAACCAAAATAATGTATAGACGGTCACATGTTGAATATATTATCTGAGAGAGAGTGGTGGAATTCAAAAAGGAAGTGACAGAAAACACCAACAGCAGGAAGAAGGGAGAGAGACAGTCTGCCTTCCCAGAATCAGCTGAAAACTGGGAGTGACTTCCCAACACAGGGAGTAGGTGAGCAAGAAACATTCAATAGTCCACATCTCTATCATGGATTTATGCATTTCTGGCTCTAGAAGAATCCCTTCTTCTCAACCCCAAAAACTATCATAAGGAGCTGCTTATAGACTGTGGGATAGAACTGCTCCATGGAGGGAGCTTGCACTTGGTCCCACAACCTTTTTGAGATCTAAGTGGTTACAGCAAGGTGCCATTTTTAAACCTTGCTTTTGACTGCATGTTGTCTTGGGGTGCAGCAGCATTGATTCTGAGGTGTTAGGGAAACTTGGGATGTTCCTGATGGGACTGAGGAGCAAGCTGGGAATGTTCCTGCAGCCGAGGCTAAGAAGCAAGTGAGGCGTGGGCTGTAGTGGCCAGTGCCAGGAAGCAAGCACTGCCAGGACAGAGACTGAGACACAAGCAGGGTGTAAGTTGCCACTGAAACATGAACGCCAGCTGGGTGGACACTTCTGCAGCTAGGGCTAGGGCCTGAGCTAGGCTCAGGCTACCACTCCTAGTGGTAGAGTATGGGAGAGACCTGTGTTTTCTACCCACTGTGGCCACTGAGGACAACCCCACCCTATCCAATGGCAGGGCCTCAGCATGGCTATTACTGCTTCTCCCCAAAGCATTCCACCTGGTATCTGAGGACTACCCTACCCCATCCACCATAGTTGGTGCCTGCTTTCATCATTGGGGATACTGAACAGAAGGCCACCCAGCCCACCCTTTCACCTGCAGGACAGAGCACATGGCCTGTGGCCTTGGGAATGGCCCAACGTAATTCAGCAGCCTGGAACCTGAGCACTCCTACTAGCGGCCTGAAGTTGGGTCTAAACTCCTAGCCACTACCAATTCAGCTGGCACTTATCTGCAAGTACCATCTCTGAGCCTGGAAATGGGCCTGCCCAGCCCATTGTTGCTACCACCAATATCAATGCACACCAACCGAGACCCAAAGAATTGTTCTGCCATTGCTATTGCCATCCTCCATGCCAGCTGCCCAGGGCCCAAGTATCTGACCACCCACTTAGTCCACTGTTGCTATTATTGGAATCTAAGCAAGAAATCTGGAGATCCAAGAATCAGCCTACCAGTAATGGCAAACAAAGATTCCTGTGTATACCACCCAGTGGAAAAAAAAATAGGCAAGCATAACCCACTGCTGTCAGCACTGTGGCCTGAACACTGGCCCATCTGACATCCTACTCCCCAGCATAACTTCACCACAGCCTCCACTAATAACCACACCCTAACCCACCAAAAAATGTCAGGCATCACTAATGCTGTATATAGCCAAAGAAATTATACAGACACACACTTGGAATCAAAGTCAAAGTACCCTACCCGAACAACACCATAGAAATATCTTTAGGAAAAGTTCTCCCCTACAAAAGTAATTCAAAAATAGGAAGAAGCAACAGTTACACCATATGTACAGATGTCAATGCAGGGACACATGAAGCATGAAAAAGCAAGGAAATGTGACACTGCCAGAGGGACACCATAATTCTCTAGTAATAGGTCTTAATCAAAACAAAATTCAATTTCAGGCAAAGAATTCAAAATATTTAATTTTTGTAAAAGCTCAGTAAAACACAGAAATCTGAAAAATGATACAGATAAATCAGGAAAAAACAATTCAGGATATGAATGAGAAATTTACCAAAGAGTGATTTTTCTTCTTTAAGAAAAAAAATATATAAATTCTGGAACTGAAGCATTTACTGAAGGAAAAAAATACATTTGAAAGCTTCATCACTGGAAGCTAGATCAGGTGGAAGAAATAATCTCAGAATTTGAAGATAGGTCTTTTGAATTAATTCAGTCAGACAAAAGTAAAGAAAAAAATTTAAAAAGAATGAGCAAAGCCATTATGACATTTGGGACAACATAAAACAATTGGATATTCAAGTTACTGGTATTTCCAAGGGTGAAGAAACAACAACAAAAAGATTAGAAACCCTGTTTAACAAAATGAAAGATGAAAATTTCCCAAATCTAGCAAAAGATTTAGATATTCATTTAAAAGAGGCTCAGCAATCCCCAGGTAGATAAAATGCAAATGTGTCTCCATGGTGCATTACAGTATGACTGTCTAAAGGTATGGATATAAAGCAAATCCCAAAAACAGCAAAAGAAAGATATCTAGTCATCTATAAAGGAAACCCTATTAGACTAAAAGCAGATTTCTCAGTCAAAACCTTATAGGCCAGAAGAGAATTGGATGATCTATTCAAAGGGCCGAAAAAAAAAATGTCAGTCAAAAAATGTTATATCCAGAAAAATTATCCTTCAAAAATAAAGTCTTTCCTAGTCAAGCAAATGCTGAGGGAATTCATAACTACTAGACCAGTCCTACAAGAAATGCTCACAGGAGTCCTAGGCCAGAAAGCAAAAGAAAAACATTCACCAGCATGAAAACAAGTAGAAGTATAAAATCACTGGTAAAATAATAACACAAAGGATGAAGAGATAAGTCTCAAACAGTGCCACTGCAGAAATCCACCAAACCACAAAGAGTATCAGTAAGAGAAAAAGAAAGGAACAAAAAAATATATAAAACAACCAGAAAACAATTAACAATATAACAGGAACAAAGCCTCACATATCAATAATAATCTTAAACATAAATGAACTAATCATTTATAAATGGTTAGTTACAAGTTTAAAAGTTATAGACTGGCTGAATAGATAAGAAAACATGAACCAACTATATGCTACTAATAAGAAACTCACCATACCAGTGAAGACACATATAGACTGAAAGTAAAGGAATGGAAAAAGATATTCCACACAAAAGGAAACCCAAAACAAGCAGGAATAACTACATTTATATCAGGTTAAATGGACTTTAAGTGAAAAGCAGTTTTAACAAAAGACAAAGAAGGTCATAATATAATCATGAAGGAATCAGTTCAGTAAGACAATATAATAGTTCTAAATATATATGCACCCAGCACTGGAGTACCCAGATTGTAAATAAAATATTACTAGATCTAAAGAGAGAGACTATAATAGAATAATAGTGGGAGACTTTAACACCCCACTCTCTACAATAGGCAGATTATCTAGGCAGAAAATCAAAGAAACATTGGATTTAAACTAGTCTTTTGACCATATGGACATAATAGATATTTACACAACATTCTATCCAACAATGGCAGAATATACATTCTTTTCACAAGCATGTAGAAAATTCTCCAGGATAGCTCAAATGTGAGGAAGCAAAACAAGTCGCATCAATTTTGTTTTTACAAAAACTGAAATTATATCAAGTATCTTCTCAGACCACAATGGAATAAAGCTAGAAATCAATCTAACAATGCACCTAAAGGAAACAGAACAAGAACAAACCAAACCCCAAATTAGCAAATGAAAAAATATAAGACAAGAACTAAATGAAATAGAGACTAAATAATACAAAGGATTAGCAAAACAAAAACTTGGTTATTCGAAAATATAAACAAAATGGATAAATCTGCAGCTAGCCTGACCAAGCAGAAAGACCTAAATAAAATAAGAAATGCAAAAAGAGTTATGAAAACAGATACCACAGAAACACAGATGATCATCAGAGAACTATTAAACAACTATATACTGAAAAACTGGAAATGGATACATTTCTAGAAACATACAACCTACCGATGTTAACTCGGGAAGTAGAAAACCTAAACAGACCAATAACAAGTAGCAAGATTGAATCAGTAATAAAAAGTCTCTCAACAAAGAAAAACCCTAGATCAGATGGATTCAGTTGAAGTCAATCATACATACAAAGAAGTACTAGTAACTACCTTCCTGAAACCATTCCAACAAATTGAAGATGAGAGAATTTTCCGTATCTCATCTCATGAGGACAGCATCAACCTGATACCCCAAAACCAGACAAGAGCACAACAAAACAAGAAATCCTTAATATCTCTAAGGAATATGGACACAAAAATCCTCAGTAAAATGCTAGCAAACTAAATCCAACAGCATGACAAAAAGATACTACACCTTGATAAAGTGGGATTTATACTAGGTATGCAATAATTGTTGAACATATGACAATCTATAAAGGTGATACATCACATTAATAGAATGGGGGACAAAAACCATATGATAATACCAATAGATGCAGGAAAGAAAACATTTTACAAATTTAATATCACTTTATGACAACAACTCTCAACAAACTAGGCATAGAAGGAATGTACCCCAACATAATAAAGGCCATAAATGACAAACCCACAGCTCACATCATACTCAATGGGGAAAAGCTGAAAGTCTTAAAGAACTAGAACAAGACAAGCATGCTAACTTTCACCACTCCTATTCAACATAGGATTGATACCCCTAACACCCTAACTTGATCACTGTGTATTATAAACATGTAACAAAAGTATCTGTGTATCCCATAAATTTGTACACGTTTTAAAAAGAAAAAACAAAAATATATTTTTAATTAGGAGAAAGTCAAGTATAATTTGAAAAATAAGCCACTCACAGACCCAAATCTAAGTTAAATTAAAAAGATCATTTTGCTTGAGTATGGAAAATGTTACTGGTAAATACAGAATAAAGTGCCATCTGAGGAAATACATACATTTTACAGATGTTTGTTGCATGTACCCAGATAAAATATCACTGAGTATCTTGATGAATAAGTTTTCAATAAATTCAGATTAATTAGCTTGTTACTGATTCCTCTAAAATATGTATTATGGATAGCAGATAAAGGAATAATTCCAGTATTCGATAATACAATAGGAAATTGTAGTTAACAATAATTAACTGTATACTTCAAATAGCTAGAAGAGAAGTGTTATGTTCCCAACACAAAAGAAAACATAAATATTTGAGGTGATGGGTATCCCAATTATCCTGGTTTGATCATCACACATTGCATATAGGCATCAAATTATCACATGTAGCCCTGTAATATGTATAACTTATGTATCAATAATCATTGTGAAAGAAAAAGGAGCATTTTTTAATTTCCCTGAGGAGATGCTTTAGACACTTTTCTTCCTTCCTATCTCTGTCAAAGAAAAATAAATATTAACCAGTATAGTCGACTGAAGATTATGGAGGGCAACAGTCTGCTTTGTTCATCTTTATAGTGTCTAGCACAGTGCCTTCAATATCATAGATGTTCAATAAATATATGTTGAATAAAAGATCACATGAATTAATACTAAGATATTATTATTTGTCAAACTATCAAATTAATAGACTTTTAGGAACCTGTTATGTTTAATGTACATATCAAATGTAAGATGAATTCTGTAGTAGATGATCTTGTTTTTCAGTAATGAAAATGCGTCTTGAACTAACCCTAGGCAAAAGGGGGATTTTATGCACTGTTATAATATCACACACCTGAAGGCTGTATAAGCAAATGCTGAGAAGGATGGAGTCGAGGTATAGCTGGACCTGACCTATGCCTTAACTAGAGTGTGATCTAAAATGAATTCAGCAAACAAATCTATGGGAAATAATCAGTGTATAAGTGGTAAATAAATTATTTCAGCAATGACACTGCAGTGGAAGTTAGAAAAACAGTAAACTCATACAGA
>PVKP010053843.1:0-11734 GCA_004027715.1 Plecturocebus donacophilus | reverse complement strand
CTGCACATATACCCCAGAACCTAAAGTAAAATAAAAAAATAAAAAAAAAATTGATGCCACAAAAGAAATAGCACTTGAAGATAAATCCTCTCAGCAAGGCAGCTTACTTCTATAGAAGGGTGCAGCACACAGATGGAGCAATGGTGGCTGCACATTTGGACAAGGTGGGGGAAGAGTTCTTATGCCTGATAGAGGTCATCCCTACTGCTGTGTTGGTCCCCTATTGGCTAGGGTTAGACTGCACAAGCTAGACTAATCCTGATTGACTATTTTAAAGAGAACAAGGGTCTGAGCGGGAGTGGCAGAGTGGGTGTTTTGGCGGGAAGGACAGTTGCAGGTGGGTCAGAGCAGTTAGCCAGGTCAAAGAAGGTGACTGGAGCAGGTGACTGGGATGAGTCAGCATGAACCTGGGGCCGGGGGAATGGATGTGAACTACTGATCAGAACCAGTGGAGAAGGTTGTTCACTGGAATTACAAGGAAGTTAAACTTTAAAATAGAGAATTAAAGAATAAGAGAGCTGAACATACTTATATACTGACTCTAAATTTAAAGAGAAACTTGGGGTTCACTATAACATGAGGATGACCTAGAGCCCATAAGAAGGTAAGTCTGATCAGTTGGAGGAAGGTGGATACCCGGAGGGTGTGTGATGGGGTCTGGATGAGAGCAGCTAGGAGAGAGGCACTGCCTTCCTCAGACCCACCAGGATCAGTTCTCTTGGTGGTGATGGAGATGGGGAGGGGGAAATAGAAGCACCACTTTTACTTAAGTGAAAGTAAAGCAACGAACAGAATGCCCTAATTCTTTCTGGGATCTCCTACAGCACACACAAAACCTGATTTCCAATGCTGGGCAGCAGCAATACTATAGATATGGCCCCGTGGAGTGTCTGTGCACAGTCTTGTGGTTGCTGGGGACCTAAGGGGTGCAGTAAAAACCTCGGGAAAGGCAAGGAGGAGGTCAAGAGACCTCTGAGAATAACAGTGTTTCTAAAGAGTGCTGTCTCAAAAATATGTAAGCCAGATGTTTAGCAGCCTATCGAAGACATTCATTCACAAGCTTCAACATCAAATGCAAAGGGAAGGAAGAGGAAATTGATTCCACAACATCCCTGGTTTCACTGCAGTGGAGGCCAATGAGACAGAAGCCGCCAGGAAATTAGACTTCCCCTGCTTCAGGTGGAACAGTACGGTGGCTCTTTGGCCTGATCATCACCAGGAAAGAACCCGAATGGAAAGGAGTATTTACCCGAAGGGGCCCAAGTTTTAATTCAGAAGATTAAAACAATGAGGGTTAAAATGTTAAAAAAGCCATCAAAATATAGAAAATGCAGATTTGGAATTCTAAATGCATACGCTCCATTTCTGGAGGAAATGGAAACTTGCTCGGCTCTTGGACTATTCAGCCAGTTCACAGACATCAAAGGAGACCCAGTGGAGAGGAAGCAGGTAAGTGGGAGAACATGGCCTTGGAGAGGGCCACTGTCCCACTGGAGGGCCCCCACCTCTCCTTTCTTGAGTGCTCTTCTTCCCTGGGATGACTCAGAGATGGGGATACAGAGGGCTGACCTCCTAGCCTGAGGAGCTAGCGCAGGCTGTGTCTGCAGGCATGTGAATACAGTGGGTGGGGCTGTACTCCAAAGCTGCTGAAGGCAAAGACTGGACTCCCCAAGGACCAGATGTGGGTAGGTGGAGAGACAGAAAGCAAAAGAGAGATGGAGAAATCTTAAAACTGAGACGTGAGGGCCACCTTGGGGGTGGCAGGACCCAGAAACAAGAAGCCAAAGTCAAGTCTTCAGGACAATACAGAGATCACAAGCGACCATGCGACCAGGCTGAACAGAGAGGCATCCTACTGGGAGGCAGGGGAGATGCAGGAAGGAGCTTCCCAGGGTGCACATCTACTAAGAGTTCGTGAAAGAACCCCTGTGGGGAGGAATCAGCTGAAAACCTAGGCCAGGCTCAAAGTCCCCAAGCCAAAAGCTCTCTTTCATGGCCCTTACATGGCCCCATTCCCTGCTTCCTATGCCCTTTCAAGCTTGCTCCAACTTCTTCAGATGTTGCCTTGAGACAGAGAAGAAGGTGAACAGAGAGAGAGAGAGAGAGAGAAAGAGAGAGATAGTCACTAATCAAACCTCTTCCTCAGTGTCAGGTAGAGGAGAACCTGTGGACTGAAATGGACAAGAAAGGCAAATTGTGGAACTGATTAATAACTTGGCTGGATATCAGGATTAGTAAATTTAGACTTTGTTCACGACTTCAAGCACCCACAGGCCTGTTATTACCTAAGAGTAAAACAAAAATCACAGACCCTGCCGAAACTGCATACAGACTTGTTGGAATGATTTAACTCCTGCACACAAGTTAGTTGGGCGATGAGAAAAGGAAACACAACATTTTGTTTTGATGTCATTGAAGATGCACTTGCTCAGCTCACTACTGTATTACGTTTTCTGCTAAAGAAGATTAAGAATAAGAATAAAAAATATAATAAAAATAGAAAACAATAGTAAAAAGAATAAGAAAAAGAAAAGAAAGACATAAGTAATGCAGACGCAGGAGTAGGCAGAAACTAAGTTACATCTTGTGGCTACTGAAATGCTGCACTCACTTTGGTAACTCAGAAAACACAGGACTAGATCAGGATTTGGGTTGTGCTTCCTTTGTCGCTAACCCTAGAAATGGCACTTACTAGCTAAAACCTCTGCCTCTAGCTTTTCATTTGGAACATAAATTTAATATACAGCCCTAAATAAGGTGAGCCAATAGGCAGCTCAACAATACATTAACCAGGCAATTATTCTTTCAGAATCTGTATGAGACATGGCATGCAAGCAGCCTCCCAGGATTCACTAATGCTGGAGCTTGTGCATGACATCGGGGAGCGCTTCTAAACGCTGGTCACTCAGTACCCACGTGGAGGCATTCCTCCTCTAGATTACCAAGCTTTCCCACCAGGGAAAGATTTAGGTTCTGTCCACTTAGGGCCAAAATAATGAATCAGTTTAGTTGTTACGTGTGCACCGTTTGATACAATTCTAAACTTTTTAATTGATTCTCTTGATATCATGGAGTTATTGCTATTTATCAGTCTATATTTGTACAAAAGGCCTGATATGGCTACATGCAGGCCCTATGGTCTGATGTCACGTAAGACACCCACAGCCTCCCTCACTGGCTGAGATGGAATTTACTGACACATGTATCTCCCTCCAAATGGAACTTATTCTGCTTTAGATCTCCTGTCAGGTCTAACACCATTAACTAACTGTCCAATAATTTCAGTATAAAATGGAAGCACTACCTGGCCCCACTGCAGCAGTTCTGGGGACCTCACTGGCAATCACATTATTTCCTGTCTGACTTCTCTTGCACTTCACGTCACAGGAAGTCAGGCAGAGCCACTAAATTCATAATGCTAGAGCAAAGTGGGGCCAAACACACAACCCTCCCCTTGGCCCTGGGTTTTATTTTGACTACTGCATAGGTGGCTGCCACTGCAGCTGTCAGAATCTGAGATTCAGGAGATGCCCCTCGACAGGCAGGGACACCATCTGAAGGCAGTGTGACGAGAAGTGTGCTATCACACAGGAAGGGCTTTCTAACTGGGAGTGAATACCCGTACAGAAATTTTCGGATGTTACCAAGGCTACTATAAAGAAACATGAAATAAAAAGATATATCCTATGACCCTACAATTTTGGAAGAGTAAACATAATTTCAGCAAGTTCGTATCTGGGATTTGTTCATTTTAAATAAAATTTAAAAACAAAGCAAAAGAGAACAATGAGGGGAGAGGGACAGTAGATGGGTAAAAGGAAGGAAAAGATGGAGGAGATAAAAGACCAAGAGCTGCTAACGCTTGAGGTCACCTGAAAACAGAATGAGCCCATCCCCCAACCTCCCTGTCTATGCCAGTGCCCAATATCCACTCCCTCTCTGTGCCACCTCCCAGCCAGGGGGCTTGACAAGCCTACACTCTCTCCAGGAATGGTATGAGCACAGCCCCTACTGTAGGAGAGGATAGAGACACGCTCTGTTCCTCCTGCTTTTACGTGAGTCTGATATTCATAACACTCGTCTCCTTTCTGAGCACCCGCATGCTTTAAGGACCCTCTGGCTCGCTCCTTAACCCCAGCTTTTGAAACCTCCGGAGCTGCCTGACTTCCAACTCTGGACCCTGTGTAAACACTTACAGAAACAGTGGATGATGGTTACTTCTTACTCCACATCTGTCTTTATCCTTTCTTTTGCCAAACAAGTTATTATGTGCCAATTACATTGAGGCAAAGCAAAAATGAACACACTTTAAAAACTCATACTGAATTTCCTTTAGCTAGAAAAGTCAAAGTGAAAATTATCAGAATATCTTCAGCTACTCAAGGATTTACTGTAATTAGAAAAAAGCATCTTTTCCCATGTGCTTCAGCTTTCCAAATCCACCATTCTCTTGCATTTTTGAAAAAGAACAAAATCTGAAAAATAAAGCACATCTCTAGCCCTCTGATACTGGAAATGATGTGTCCAATCAAACTTTCCACAGGGAAGAAATTAATGGCAAAGGGGGCCAAGAGTTAACTGCTGGAATGGTTAACTAGAAAGGGCCCAGTCGAAATTAATCCCTATGATTTTATGTGAATTTCATAGCCACAGCTTAATCCTACTTGTCAGTACAACAGGAACTGCTTAGCTCTGCTAATCATCAGATTCTACAATTTTTTTTTAAAGCATCTTAGCTTTGCAAAAGCAGTTGGCCATGATGCTAGTGGTCACTCCACTGAAGAATATCCATGGGACATCAAACAGCTCTGGGTCCTTTTCAACTGTGGCAATTACATCAATGGCATCCTTTACAAGATCCTGGTAGTAATACTGATATATCCAAGTACTAATTAAACCGTCTGCACAAGGGTATCCTTCAAGCTGTGTCTGTATTCTTTCACATCTGGCACAAAGGAGTAAAAAAAGATCCAATTTTACAAGACTGGATTTTGAAAGAATTGCTATTTGAAAAGTGAAAAGAATAGGTGTGGTATATGAAGTAACAGATGAATTTTATGAGGCATATAGTGCAATAACACAAAGAAATTGTTGTGGGTTCACATCTAAACTTCACCAGAAAATATATTCATATATTCTATCACATGAGCACATGTTTAATTTATAGTGGCTGTTCTCAGAGTAACAGAAAAAATATTCTGAGTATTAAGTTCACTTTCAGAAAAACATAATTAAAAACCACATAGTACAAGAGAGACAAAAAATAAATTTCCTTGAATCATCTAAAAATAAATGTATCAACCTAGTAACACACCATTGTGGGCTCTCCATCCTTCCTGCTTCATTTATTACAGGCTAGTGACACCTTCATCCCAGTCCTCGCTAAAAACCCTACTCTCAACAGTAAACATGAAGTCTCAGATTCTGACAAGTATGTGCGTGTCAGTGGTCACAACAAGCAAAATATGTGAAATCAGGATTATAGCTGTGGGTGCTATAAGTGGGTTCTTTGTCCTCTTATTCTCTGTTTTCATACAACTACACATCCATTCTTCTTCCATCCTTCCGCTTCTGTTTTGTGCCCTTACAGGCTGACATCCACAGACTAAATCACTCCCTTATCCTCCAACCCCAAGTTGGGTTTTGAAAAGGGAAGGTATCAGAAGAAGGTCATGGGTATAGGAGAGAGAGAGAAGGAGGGAGGGAGAGAGAAAGAGAGACATTAGTTGGTTGACAGTGACTGGGGCATCCCTCCATCCTTCCTGGCCCTACTTGTGCTTGAAATCTCTGGTTCTGGCTGGGGCTTCGACCCACTAGGATTTACCACCCACCAGATGTCCCTTCTGCTGGGGTTCCAGGTCTCATTAGCTCTGGGAACAGCATTTGCTCCTCTTGTCCCTAAAGACCTAACAATAGTAACAGCTTCTCACTATAACTAGTTCAGGTGCCTTGACATCCCTCTTTGTTTTTTTGTTTTCTGTTTTCTTTTTTTTGAGACAGAGTCTCTCTCTGTCGCCAGGCTCCAGGCTGGAGTCCAGGCGCGATCTCCGCTCACTGCAACCTCCGCTTCCCGGGTTCAAGCAATTCTGCTGCCTCAGCCTCCCAAGTAGCTGGGACTACAGGCGTGTGCCACCACGCCCAGCTAACTTTTGTATTTTTAGTACAGACGGGGTTTCACCATGTTGGCCAGGATGGTCTCGATCTCCTGACCTCATGATCTTCCCACCTCGGCCTCCCAAAGTGCTGGGATTACAGGCATGAGCCACCACGCCCGGCTTCCCTGTTTGTTTTTTTAAAACCATTTTCTTCAGCCTCTTGAGAATGCTGTTTCCTTCTGGAATCTGAACAGACACACCATGAAATTACAGGGTTATGTTTCCCTGAAAGGAAGGGTGACAATGGAAATCATTAATGGAAATCTTTCCCCTCAGGATGACATTTGTTCTCTAACTTAGTGACCCCCCTGCCCCCCACCGAGGTCAGCATGGAGGCACCAGAGGACAGATTTACAATTTTTGGCCTTCACCTCGATGAAAGCAGCAGTCTTCGGGTGAGGGAGAATGCTAAGGAAAAATTCCCAAGGTGGCAACTGTTTCTTGACCCCTTGCCCATCCCAAACTGTGTAAGATCCTCTGAGCTGGGGAAAAGAAAGCCAGAGCCAGGGGTCTGCCAGGTGGTGGAGAGGAAGACTGGAAGCCTGGACTCCGGCTGTCTGGACCTTGGGGAGGTGCAGCCCCACCATGTACACTGAGGGTCTTGATGTGGGAGCAGAAGAGATGGCCTGAGGTGTCCGAGACAGTGAGGGCCTGGATCCAGCCCCTACTCTTCCAGGAGCGAAAAAAGAACTTCCACATCCTACTGCACTGAAAAGAGGAGCGGGCCTCGATGAAGGGCAGGTGGCCCACAGCGGCTCGCAGGGGAGGGCAAAGGGTTGCTTTTGGGGAAAGCTGCAAGGAGGCGTGAACCGGAGGCGGAGCTGATTGAATACATTGCAGATGCCAGCCACAACAGTGAAGACACATCAGACATCTCGGCTCCTTGGCACAGATGGACACTATGCTAGATGGGCACGCTGTGAGCTCCCGACGTAGATTCAAAGCCAGAGACAGGGACGGACAGGCCAGTGGCCGAACAGATGAGACTTCTAACCTGAAACACTTGAGTGTCTCTCCCAGTTCGTAAGATTCTGGTTTTTACCGTAAGGTGGAAGGTGGAGCGGCACAGGAGAACATTATGCTTTTCCCCTCTTTGTGAGCAGCTACTTCAATAAAAGCAGATTTTTTTTCCCCTAGATGCACCAAAGTGTTTAGTGGCTTCAAGGAATAAAGTCACTGGAAGATAATGGGCTCACTTCTATTTAATTAGATATAACTTTCATTATTTTTATTGTGAACTTGGCTTTAAATTATTCAAGTATATACAAACTATACATTATCACTTCCATTTATTTATTCCTGTCTTATATGTATTTATTCGTTTAAGTAAACATATATATTTATTCCTTTATACATACACATATTTATTTATTCCTTTAAATAAGTATACATGTATGTATTCCTTTATATATCTGTGTGTCTATAGGTCTGTGTTCTCATGGCCACAAATTGGGCTGCAGGCCACAACGAATTCTTCCCACCTACTACACTTACTGCTTAGCACATAGGTGTTCAAAAGACATCTGTAACAAATAAATAAACTAAATAATTACACATAATTGTAAGGAAAAGGAAAGGTAGACCAAAATGACATAAAATCTACATCAATGTTTCCATGCAGAAAATCCTAACTTTCACTTTAGCTTTATTCATTTCATACTTATAAAAATATCCTCACAGTATTTTTCCACATACTTAGTGCTGAGTCACATTCATGTTTGCTTTCCATTCTCTGCTATCATTTTTTTAATAATACAGAAATGTTCACAGAAAAATGCACTGAGCACGTGTTGTAGCATTATAGAATCTCAGCAGCAGCCGCAAATGACTTGTAAAACTATCTACTCTGGATGATGGAACAGTCTTATACACACACAATTACTTTCATAAAACCTGAAATACAAACATGAATAGGAATGCCTACAACATTCAGTGTGTTTTGTCAGCCTTTAAAAAACTTATTTCTGAACACAGTGGTTTTTCTTCTTCTTTGAAAAGAAAAACACATTCTATCAGAATCCATCTAAACTATTTCAGAGATGTGAAAAGCTGTCATATTTGCAAAGACCAACAGAGAAAAAGGTATTAGAGTTATCCATTCCACCTCTTGATGCCAATTAAATATCTTTTGGAGCCCATTTAGGTTTCTAAAAGAGAAGATCATGCAGAATGCTCATTTTAGCTCTCTTTAATGGAGACTGAAGATGCTATGCAGCTCTCTGCACATTTTTTTTCTTTTTAGGTCTCAAATATTTGACTTCTTTAAACCTTTCACCTGGATACTTTTCAAATTTTCCATATGCATCTTTAATAGAGGAGGCCTGGAACCAGCAAAACATAGATTAGAACACCTCACTTCTCTAAAGTTAAACTTAACCAGGCAATCTTAGTCACTCATGAAAGAGTCCAGAGCAAGAGGTAGACAAAAGACCACTGAGCTGCCACGTCTTCAAAGGACCGTCTAAAGGGCCACGGAATTGCACTAAAGCTTGAGGTCTCTAACCTGTACTCAGATCCATCACAACCCACTTACTATTTTTGTAGACAACATCCCAACAACCATAATAGCCTTGTCTTCAACCTACACATTAACAAAATAAACCGCATGTCAGGACACAGGTAACAGTACCTACACACCAAGAGGGAACTGGAGCTGATGGTGGGGCTACATACGCAGACATGCACTAAAGAAGAACAGATTATGTTTTAATGGATGCAATCAGAACTCCTCAGTGTTATAACTCCTGAAAAAACTGATATGTTTATTGATTACTTTATAATTGAGAAGAAAAATTTAATTGTATACACATATATCAATGTAAATACAGCCACAGAAATGCAAAACCTTTTTTACACCTTCCCATAACCAGGAAGATGCGCACTATCATTTCTCTTTTGTAGATCAAAGGCTTGGGGAGATCAGGAGGCTTGCCAAACTAAAATAGCACTGTTTACTGAAGAGCGAAGACCAGATTCCAGGCCCTTTCGCCCCGGAGTCTACTGATCTTTCTAGTCTAGTCCAATATGCAGACTCAGCATTCTCACACTTCCGATTGCCTTTCACTCACTTGCCTGCTCCTGCCTCCTAAATACATGTCTGTTCTTGGGAACTGTATTTGGGCTTTGTAGCAGCCAGTGAGGGCTGCCATAACAAAATACCGCCAAAGGATAGCCTAAAAAACAGACTTCTGTTCTCATAGCTCTGTAGATTGCAGGTCCAAAATCAAGGTATCTGCAGGTTTGCTTTCTCCTGAGGCCTCCTGCTTTGGTCTTCAGATATCCATTGTCTTGCTGTGTCCTCACAGAGCCTTTTTTCTGTGTTTGTGCTCTCATGGTATTCCTTCCTTTTCTTAAAAGCATGCCAGTCCTATTAGATTAGGGCCCAATACCTATAGCCTCGTTTAACATAAATTGCCTCGGTAAAGACCCTATCTCTAAATACAGCCTTACTGGGGAGGTTAGGATTTCAGCATATAAATTTTGGGGGACACAATTCACTTTCCCTGAAAGACATATTTATTCTCAAAGCTTCAATTATATCTCTAATATGATAAACATCAAACCTGTCTCCTTGGGTCTCAGCTCTTATTTGTGCAACAGTTACACATTTATTTCCAACTACCTAATCGATATTCTCATTCTGATGCCCTGTTAGACTAAACTTCTATCAAACCAAACTCATTGACATCCTGGTCAAAGGCATTTTCTTTTTCGTGTCCTTGCATTAATCAATGGTTTGATTTGGTCTGAACTACATTTCACTATTCCTGTCTTCTTTATTGCTACAGCCAATAAGCAAGTCTTACTGATAAGTCCTACTTACTGTTCAAAATGTGTTTGAATCTACTCATTTTCTCCTCCCATTCTACCACTTCAGTAAAGGCTTTCATAACCTCACACCTGAAAAAGCACTGTAATCATCTACTATCTCTGTGCCTTGGGTATGGCAAGCAAAATTCTAAGTTGACCCAACAAAGATACTCAACCTTATCTAATTCCCTCCTATTGTGTATGGGAGGAATCCATTAATTTGATGGTATGTCACTCTTATTGTTAGGTTATGTTATATGACATAGGTAGCTTTAAGAAAGGATTAACCTAAATTAGACTTGACCTAAACAAGTTAACTCTTTTTTTTTTTGAAAGAAAGAAAAAGAATGAAAGAGAGAAAGAAAAAGGAATAGAAAGAGGGAGAGAGAACAGGATTCTTGTTCTATTGCCCAGGCTAGAATGCAGTCTAAAAATGGGTATCAAAAACCTCTTTTATGCCAATAATTGTGCTTAACAATGGAGACAGGAAGGAATAAGGGATGAAAATAACAAACAAACAGCCAACCAATATTTTATTTAAACCTGTGAAATGCTATGCAATTGCTGAGGAGTGATTTACTTCCAATTATGTGGTCACTTTTAAAATAGGTGTAACATTATACTGAGAAAAACGTATGTTTTGTGGATTAAGGGTGCAGAGTTCTGTAAATATTTGTTAAGTTTACTTGTTCCAGGTCTGAGTTCAAGTCCTGGATATTCTTGTTAATTTTCTATCTCGTTGATCTGTCTAATATTGACAGTGTAGTGTTAAAGTCTCCCACTATTATTGTGTGGGAGTCTAAGTCTCTTTGCAAGTCATTAAGAACTTGCCTTATATATCTAGGTGCTCCTGTATTGGGTGTGTATATATTTAGGATGGTTAGCTCTTCTAGTTGCATTGATCTTTTACCATTATGTAATGTCCTTCTTTGTTTCTTATAGTCTTTGTTGCTTTAAAGTCTGTTTTATCAGAGACGAAAATTGCAGTTTCTGGTTTTTTGTTTGTTTGTTTGTTTTTTCTCTCCATTTGGTTGGTAAATCTTCCTCCATCCCTCTGTTTTGAGTCTTTGTGTATCCTTGCATGTGAAACAGGTCTAGATACAGCATACCAATGGGTTTTAGCTTTTTATCCAATTTGCCTGTGTCTTTTGATTGGGGCATTTAGTTCATCTAAATTTAGAATTAATATTGATATATGCAAGTTTCATACTGCCATTTAATGCTAGCTGGCTGTTTTGCCCATTAGTTGATGTAGATTCTTCATTATGGTGATGCTCTTTACCTTTTGGTATGTTTTTGGAATGGCTAACATTGGTTGTTACTTTCTATGTGTAGTGCTTCTTTCAGAAGCTCTTGTAAAGCAGGCCTGGTGGTGATGAAATCTCTGAGTACTTGTTTCTTTGCAAAAAATTTTATTTTTCCTTCACTTATGCAGCTTAGTTTGGCTGGATATCAAATTCTGGGTTGAAAGTTCTTTTCTTTAAGGATGTTGAATGTTGGCCCCCACTCTCTTCTGGCTTGTAGGGTTTCTGCTGAGGGATCCGCTGTGAGTCTGATGGGCTTCCCTTTGTGGGTAACCCAACCCTTCTCCCTGGCTGCCCTTAGCATTTTCTCCTTCATTTCAACCCTGGTGAATCTGACGATTATGTACCTGGGGGTTACTCTTCTTAAGGAATATCTTTATGGTGTTCTCTGTATTTCCTGGACTTGAATATTGGCCTGCCTTGCTAGGTTGGGGAAGTTTTCCTGGATAATATCCTGAAGAGTAT
>PVKP010053842.1:0-11756 GCA_004027715.1 Plecturocebus donacophilus | reverse complement strand
TTCTCCTTTTCTTTTTCTAAAATCTCTTCCTCTTTCTTTCTCTTTCATTCTTTTTTCTTTCTTTTGCTGTTTCTTTCTTTCTCCTTCTCTCTTTTTCTAAAATCTAAAAAAAAAATAAAATAAAATAAAAAATAAAAAATAAAAAATAAAAAAAAAAAAAGAATTAGCCTTCATAAATTGACTGTGACAAAAAATGATTATATTCGTTGTTTCAAAGGTTCTATTCTTCAGCATTTAGTTTGTGTTCCTGAACACTGAAGGAACCATTTGCATTCAGAGGAAGAGCTCCTGGACTGTCCCAAATCAAATGGGAAAGAATACATCGAAATTACTGCTGACCAGGAGATATGAAACTTCCAAAGTCCACGTTTATACCGCAGACCAAAGGTAGAGTACAGTACTGGTCAGTATGTGTAGAAAGTAAACACTCATCAGGTGTGTACATTGTGGAGTAACTAGGAAATAATTCCTTTGAAACTGATCAACTCCACAAAGGAAATCAGAGGATCACATTATGTGCCAGAAGTCCATATAAACCCCATTCTCCTGATACACACAGAAGTTTCTTTTGAATGGACTTTAAGTAGTCTAATCTTACCCTTAAGAGCTTTACAAGAATACAGTTTCTATAACAGAAGAGACAAAATCCAGTAGAGAAAACGTACGGTAAATAAGCTAAGAAAAGATACAGTAACACGACACAGGACAAAAGACTTGTTGTTTATCAATAACATAATAAAAATTGGAAATGCCAGAGAAGTTTGAAAAAATAACTAATTGATTGTGAGAGAAGGTGGAATAGTGATTACCTAACTGGAGAGGACTAGAAGGGAAGCTGTTGAGATACTAGCAATGTTCTTTATCATCTAGTGGTGGTCGCATGAATATATACATAGGTAAAAATGTTTAAGCTGTGTAACAAAGTGTAGGGCACTGTATATATGTTACCATATGTATACCTCAATTTAAAATAAGAAAAGAATTTTGAGGCCAGGTGCAGTGGCTCACGCCTGTAATCCCTGCACATTAGGAGACCAAGGCAGGTGGATCATGAGGTCAGGGGTTCAAGACCAAACTGGCCAACACAGTGGAACCTCATTTCTAGTAAAAATACAAAAATTGGGGTGGGGGGAGCGATAAAAAAAAAAAATTAGTTGGGTGTGGTAGCACGCGCCTGTAGTCCCAGCTACTCAGGAGGCTGAGGCAGGAGAATCGCTTGAAGCCAGTAGGCGGAGGTTGCAGTGAGCCAAGATTGCACCATTGCACACAAGCCTGGGTGACAGAGCGAGACTCCATCTCCAAAAAAAAAAAAAAACAGACAAGATATAGAAAAAGAATTTTGAAATTAAACATTGAAAAGCTAAAAGTTGGCCAGGTACATTGGCTCATGCATGTAATCCCAGAGCTTTTGAAAGGCCTTGGGAGGCCAAGGCAGGAGTTCAAGACCAGCCTGGGTATTTTTTTAATTTTATAAAAATTAATTAAAACTTTTTAATTAGGTGGGCATGGTGTTGAGTGCCTATATTAAAAACAAACAACAAAAAAAATCTAAACTAAAAGTCTTCCTTTTCCCTCCAGATTACTTTGCAAAGATACCATCTTTTCAATAGAGATACCAATACACATTGCACGAACCATTCAAATCTAAATTGTAAATATCATAAGAACTCAGCACAAGCTGTTCTCTCTGCCAAAAAGCAGTGAAGGTGTTGTCACATTTCATCTCATTCATAACAGATGGAGATGACAAAAAGAAGTATTTTAGGAGAAAGACTGACAAGGAAATTTTGGCAGTGGAATTCTCATCTTTTGTTAAGCAGAACCACACTATGGGTAGATTGGACTATTGTTCAGCAAATATTCACTCCCTCCCCCACACCTCCACATGAGAATAGTCTTCTGCTCCACTGATGTTGGGCTTGGCCATGTGACCTGCTTAGCAAATAGGATGTTAGGACATGTGACATAAGAGAGAGCCTTGACAAGTGTATGCTACTCAGTTTTGTCCATGGAGGATGAGAGATACATGGAGCAGATCTGGACCCAACCTATAGCTTGGCACGTACATCAGAGCCCGGTCTAGCTAAGCAGAATCCTAGACAATCTGCAGATGAGTGTATCAGAAATCAATGCTTGTTATTATATATAATATATAAATCAATGCTTGTTTATATATATATATATATATATATATATATATATATATATATATATATAAACACTGAAATTTGGGCAGTGTAATAGATATGTTTTCCTCTTTGAGGAAAAAAAAGAACTTAATTCACCTAGTTGCCAGAAATGTTGTGAACAAGACAGTCCTCAGGTGCTGATCTTTTTTGGAATTATTTCAATACAAGAATGATTTATCATCAAAGACCACACACCCTTCCTGGAGCAACCTGCATCCAGTAATGCAGGGCCGTGAAGGCCTAGCCTTTCACCCTGATTTGGGATGGCCCATATCAGCTGGAGTCAGTTGAGGTCTTCATTGGATTGTATCCACCTCCTCCCACTAACCAATCCTGCCTCCTTCCCTTTTATTCCACAAGTGTTGATCCCAAGGGTAATCCCTAATAAATTTCCCACATAAAAACTGCTATCAGAATCTGCTTCCAGGGAACACAACCTAAAATGCAGTATTATGACAACAGCTAACTGATACACATATACTGTATTCAATACTAACTACAAATGCTCTACAACTTATGGCCACATCCCAACAAACTCATCATAGGTTGAAAATAATATAAGTCAAAAATCCACTTACTACCCTGATAAACCCATTGTAAGAAAACCCCAAAAACTGTAAAGCTGAACCACCCTAAGTCAAGGGCCATCCTTATTGATCTGTTCAGTTACAATTTCACAAAAACTTCACATATATACCTCCTGCATAAATTACAGCATTCCAAATATCATATCTATTTAAAAATTAATGACCATATGGTTTTTTCCCAAGCAGAGGAAGATTATAATAAACTCTCATGTGGATCGCTTGATGTCAGGAGTTCAAGCCCAGCGTGGCCAATATGGCAAAACTAAAAATACAAAAATTAGCTGGGCATGATGGTGTGTGCCTGTAATCTCGGCTACTTGGGAGGCTGAGGCAGGAGAATCACTTGAACCAGAGAGGCAGAGGTTGCAGTGAGCTGAGACTGTGCCATTGCACTCCAGTGTAGGTGACAGAACCAGACGCCATCTCAAAAAAAAAAAAAAAAAAAAGGTTTTTATATGTAAAAAAACGTGCCATTCACTTTCAATTTTTGCTTTAATGTATAAACAAAATCCCTTATACAACAGACTTAATTGGCATTCAATCAAATCAACTTAAAAGACACCCTGAGCCATGTTCTTGTGTGTACTCATACCTTTTGGTTACTGTTTTCTTTCTTTTGAGATGGGAGTCTTGCTCTGTGGCCCAGGCTAGAGTGCAGGGGCGTGATCTCAGCTCACTGCAATCTCTACCTCCAGGGCTCAAGAGATTCTCATGCCTAGCCTCCCAAGTAGCTAGAATTACAGGCACCCACCACAACGTCCGGCTAATTTTTGTGTATTTTTAGTAGAGATAGGGTTTCACCATGTTGGCCGGGCTGGTTTCAAACTCCTGGCCTCAAGTGATCCAACTGCCTCGGCCTCCCAAGTGCTAGGATTACAGGTGTGAGCTACCACACCTGCCTTTTTTTTTTAAATAGAGAGGAGGACTTGCTATGTTGACTCAGGCTGGTCTCAAACTCCTGGCCTCAAGCCCTCAAGTGATCTTCCCACCTCAGCCTCCCAAGTACCTGGGATTACAGGTGTACACCAACATACCTGACTCTTTATAATTATCATCACAAGAAAGCTACAGAGGACAACAGGCCACAGGGAATCCATGGTCCTAGATGTCATTTCCAAACTTACTAAGAGCATAATTAAAATGTATTGCCACCTGGCTGTGACTCTTGGCACAAACCAGACAAATATATGAAAGTAACTGTGTGAAGACACTGGAGAACAACCAATACAGGCAAGGAGAGGTGATAATCCCTCTGAAAAGTGTAATAGTTGAGCTTCCACACTGACCTTGGCCTTTACCATTTTCTAGACTGCTACATGCTGAAAGCGAGCCAAAAAGCAAGTTTCCTTTTTACTAGTCTGATATGAAAAGAATCAGACTTTGATGCTGCCAGAGTCAGTAAGACCTAGTGTGTAAAATACTGGGGAGGATCCTATTCCACGCCGTAAAGGAAATCTCAGGACATAAAAAAAAATTGGTAGCACACATGTTCTCTGACCACATCCTCAAAGGCAATTAAAATAGGTATAGGAGCCACACTTCCTTCTAAATTAACTCCCCAAGTTAAATTAAAAATTATAAGGCAAATTGGCAAATATTTAGAACCAAATAATAAAAATACTTCATACTAAAAGATATGTGTTACAGCCGAGGTGATAATTAGAGGGACATTTACAATCTTAAATATTTATCATGAAAAGTAAAGAATTTTTAAAAGATATTTAAAAAGCTATCAAAAGAATATTAGAGTAAGCCTAAAGAAAAGCAAAAGGGCCAGGCGTGGTGGCTCATGCCTGTAATCCCAGCACTCTGGGAGGCCGAGGCAGGCAGATTACGAGGTCAAGAGATCAAGACCATCCTGGCAAACATGGTGAAACCCCGTCTCTACTAAAAAATACAAAAATTAGCTAGGTGTGGTGGCGCACGCCTGTAGTCCCAGCTACTTGGGAGGCTGAGGCAGGAGCACTGCTTGAACCCGTGAGGTGGAGGTTGCAGTGAGCCGAAATCACACCACTGCACTCCAGCCTGGTGCCAGGTGACACAGCAAGACTCTGTCTCAAAAAAAAAAAAAAAAAAAAAAGCAGAAGGAAGAAAACAAGAGTAAAAATAAACAAAAAACATACCAGTTTTTTAAAAAAATAAGTTCCTATTCTTTTAGATAACTAATAAAGAAACCTCACGCAAAACAATCAAGAAAAATAGGGGATGTGATACATATGAACAATAACAGGAATATCTATTTGTAACTACAAATACAGCAAGTTGTTTACTTGAAAAATATTGTAAAAATTATGTCAACAAATCTGAAAATTTAGGAGGAAATACATAATCTCCTACACAGAAATAACCAAAATGGACTTAAGTAGAACAAAAATTTATTCTAACTATAAATCAAATTATAACCATAACTCACATGGAAGGACATTCTACAAAATAAGTGGCCTGCACTCTTCAAAATAACACGGTCATAAAACACAAAGAAAGACTAGGGAATCATTCAGGATTGAAGGAGACTATGAAGATACAATTAAACGTCCTAAGTGATTCACAAGGAGATCTTGGGCCAGAATTTTTTTTTCCTTTGCCATAAAGAACATTACTGGGACAACTAACAAATCTGAATAAAGTCTACAGATTAGACAGTAGTACTGTAACAAGGTTAACTTCCTGAGTCTGAGGATTATACTGAACTAATATATGAAAATATCTTTTTTTTTTTTTTTTAGGAAATGCTCTCTCAAATATTTAGCAGTAGAGGGATATTTATTCTGAAATTTACTTTCAAACTGTTAAGATCTAATAATGTGTAAATAGTGTTAGAGTTTATGGTAGGCGATTATTTTGGACTGAGCAGCTGCACTAGGCCCCAGCAGATCAAACTAGAAGGCAGTCACTTGTGCTAAGTGCCTAGATTCACAGCAGCCAAACAGAAGGGGCCAGTTTATCTGAATAGTCATGATAAGGAAGTCCCTTCTATTTTATAGAAAGTAACTTTGAAACAATCTGCTCCTTGTTCCGTTTCTGCTTTTCTTCTGCCCTTTTCCATCTATAAAGCCAACCACCCCTGCTGAGCTCATCAGAACACTTGTTTTACTTTATAGATAGAATAAATGAAAGCCAATTAGATGCTTAAACTAAATTCTGTAATTTGTGTCTTTGGACGATAGGAAGAATAATAAAGCAAATGTGGTAAAGATAGTAACAACTGGGGAATCTGGACGAAATAAATAAAGGAAGTCTTTGTACTATTTTTGTATTATCACAAAATACAGAGTTTTAAGATTTTTATTTTATTTTTATTTTTTGAGATGGAGTTTTGCTCTTGTTGACTAGGCTGGTATGCAATGGTTCAATCTCAGCTCACTGCAACCTCCACCTCGTGGGTTCCAGTGATTCTCCTGCCTCAGCCTCCCAAGTAACTGGAATTACAGGCATGTGCCACCATGTCCAGCTAATTCTTTGTATTTAGTAGAGATGGGGTTTGATCAGGCTGGTCTAGAACTCCTGACCTCAGGTGATCCACTCACCTCAGCCTCATGAGCCACCAGGCCCAGCCAGTTTTAAGAAATTATAACCACAAGCCTTCCATTAATTCATACTTGTGAGTAACAAATCTTTCCACCAATCATCCTAAACAAAGTTGCTAAAACAATTCTCTATTTCTCCCAAGTTCAAATCTATAGTGATTTTCTGATGTTTCCAATATACTGTGTGAAATTTGTAGGAGAAAAAGTAAAGTAAAAGGCTGTATTTACCCCCTCCTCCCAAAAAAGAAACTCATTAAAGCTTAAATTTAAAAGAACAAGATGGATTAATACACCATAACACACATAAACAATTCTCCTAGGAGAGTCTGCAGCATCTCCACACTCATCTGTAATAGATCATCAACAAAAAGACATGTGTGTAATGTAGAATATTATTACCTTAATGATGTATTTAGCAGGAAGAAAAATTTCGTGTTTCATATTTTTTACTGCAGTGCTAGTCGATTAGTACTAATTTTGATTTTATAGCCTTAGAAACATGAATAGTATCCATCACAAGTTTTTAAAAGTTATATGAACCCATCAATTTTATGTCCATTTTGAAGTCTAAATTTCTAATGTAAGTTGATACCTAAAATGCTAATCAAAAGATCTATATTTTCTGGCTGGTACAGTGGCTCACGCTTGTAATCTCAGCACTTTCAGAAGCCAAGGTGGGCAGATCACTTGAGGTCGGGAGTTTGAGACCAGCCTGGCCAACAACATGGTGAAACCCCATCTCTACTAAAAACACAAAAATTAGCCAGTGGGGTGGTGGGGGTGCTTGAAATCCTACCTACTCAGGAGGCTGAGGCAGGAGAATCACTTAAACCCAGAAGACACAGGTTGCAGTGAGTTGAGAACTAATCACTGTACTTCAGCCTGGGTGACAAATGAAGACTCCCTCTCCAAAAAAAAATCTGTATTTTCTGTTGTGGCTTCTAAACTATCCCCAATTCCCAGTACCCACAAGGCCCTAAATGAAACAAGAATCATGAATAAACAGAATGAAGTACATGACTGGTGGCTAGCCTTTTTATAAAGCGTTAATATCTGAAGAATAATAATATTATTAAGTCAACTTTCTCTCATCCAAAAAATAAATTGTTTTTTCTAAGTTATTCTTAATAGGAAATTTTTATTATAAAAATTATAGCTTGTTTTAAGGAGAAAATTATATAAAAGATTATATTAACAGTCTTTGTTTACCACTTTTAACTCTTACAGTGACTTCTTGTAATAATTATATGAAAAGGTATGGTTACTTAATCATAGCCTAATGACCATATTCAAACTTGATAATCTACTAAAATAATAAATACAGCATGATAAAATACCTTTTAGACAATCAATAAAGCTATAAAATCAGAAGTAAATGAGACTCAACAAAGATTATGAGTAAAAAAGGCAGATGCCTCATTGTCATCATCTTCTCAATAATAACAACTAATATTTATTGAGCTCTGACACTGTGCCAGATACTGCTCTGAACACTTTACAAGTAATTATCTCAATTCATCCTCAAGTTGATGTCACTTGAGAACTCAGAGATAGACTTTTCTGAAGGCTGGAAAGAGGTGCCAGGGGTCTTGTTCAGGAATCTGAGGCATTGCCTGACTTCACTCCCAGTAAGGCCAGGGCCTCTATGAGGCCTGAAGAGCCAGAAGAGCCCAATGTTTGCAAACATTACCTAAAATAAAGGTACATAAACTGCTGAATAAATCAGTAAGTTGTCTTCTAGCCAATCTGAGCAGCTAATATTGCAAAGAGCTGTAAGCCCCAAAAGACCCAAAGACCCCAGAGGAACCCTAATGCCTCTACTTTGAGGAACCACTGCAGTTCCACCGAGTTCTGAATCCCTGGTTACACATATGAGCAACTCAAGAGTATGGCTGTACTCCCTCTTCCTGCCCATCCACAACCTTCCTGAAACAGAGCAAGTAGGTTTTATTATTGTTACCACTGCGGATGAAGAAACTCAGTCAAAGGTAGGTTAAGTAACAGCTACTTGGATCATACACGAGATATAGAGGGGGGAAAATAAAGAATCACAAATAATGTCTCCATTTGTACACCCTTGTTCATAGCAAGGTTATTCACAAAAGCCAAAAGATAGAGGCAACTCAAGTGTCCACAGATAAAGTAACATGATGTGGTCTATACAGACAATGGATTATTAGTTGGCATTACTAGTCGGGAGTGGGAGCACATGCCTATAGTTCTAGCTATTAATACTTGGTAGGCTGAAGTAGGAGGATCACTTGAGCCCAGGAGTTTGAGGCTACAGTGAGCTATGATCACGCCACTGTATTCCAGCCTGAGTGACAGAGCAAGACCCTTTATATATATATATATTTTTTTTTTAATGGAAATTTTGACACATGATACAGCATTAATGAACCCTGAAGACATCCTAAGTGAAAATAAGCCAGTGACGAAAGGCTTATATGAGATACTGAGAGCAGTCAATTTCACAGAGACAGAAAGTAGAAGGGTAGCAGCTAGGGCAGGGGGGATGGAGTTAGAGTTTACTGGGGATGACGTTTCTGTTTGGGAAAATGAAAAAGTTCTAGAGATGGATAGTGGTAATAGTTACACAACAATGTGAATCTATGAAATGCCAGAGTGATTCTACTTAATACACTTAAAAATGGTAAAAAGAAGTTTTCAAATTATGGTAAAATACATATAACACAAAATTTAAGTGCATCACAGCTTGGCATGGCGGCACACACCTATAACCTGAGCTACTCCTCAGGAGGCTGATGTAAGAGGATTGCTTGAGCCCAGAATTTCAAATCTAGCCTGGGCAACATAGCATGATCCCATCTCTTCAAAAGCATGCATGGTATGCTTAAATCTTTCTACAGTTCATAGTGTTCAGACTGTGTGTGTACAGCTCTGGGGATATAATAAAATTAGAATTCAAATACACATATACACATCACTCTTAGTGATGAGAAATTCTCTGTAAAACATGAAAATGCTAAAACAAAGGAATGGAAACAATATATTCCAATGACCTATTTCAGTAAGAACCTATGTCCCAGAGAAAGAAGCTAATTTACTCATTCTCAAATATTTAGTGAACACCTATATATAGGCCAGGCACTATGCTTGGTGCTGAGAATACAATGGTGAGAAAAAACAGATGCAGTAACTAGACTAAGGGATATAACAAGCTGTTACGTAGGGAATGGGAAGGAGAGAAAGGGACACAAAATAATCACAAAAATTAATTACAGACCTCGCTCTCAACAAGAGCACATCACAAAGCAACCTGCCCTAAACTGATGGATTAGCCAAGATTTGGTTTTAAAAAGAGTTAACTATGTGAGGCTATAAGAGCATCCAGAGAAAGGGACTTGAACACCCAAGTCCTGTGGCAACACACAAAACCAAGGGAAGGATACAGACTGGAATGATACAGTCCTCTATCCTACAGTCAGAAGACAGAGGACTGTGTGGGCAAAGGGGTTACAGACAGAGGCCAGGCAAAACTCAATAGTTTTGTTGACTGCAGTAACAGTAATGATCTAAGTTTCTACCCTACGTGCAATTAAAAGCACTAAAAGGGGAGAGAGATCCAAGATGGCCACTTAGCAGCAGCTCAGGATTGTAGCTCCCAGTGAAAGCGCAGAGAGTGAGTGGATGCCGCAATTGCAGACGAATTTTTGATGCCCACAAACTGGAAGATTCCCGGCGAAGGAGCCACACGGGTCGCCAGCGTGACTCTTTTGGCTAGCGCGGCTGTTTTGCCGGTGCCCCGGCGCGGCGCTTCTCGGTGTGGCGTATACGGGACTGGGTGCCCTTTTAGTCGGGCTCTGCTGGTCCCATCCCCACAAGGAGAACAGCAATTGGAAGCGCTGAGGACTGAGAGCAAGCACAGCTGAACCTGGGAAGCACAGCAAGCACAGCTGAACCCGGGAAGGCCCAGCTCTGTGGGGAAGGGGCGTCCACTGAAGGAAAACTAAGAAACAGAAAAAACTTCATCACCAACAAGACAGACATCCACTCAGAGACCCAATCTGAAAGTCGGCAATTACAAAGACGACAGGTGGATAAATCCACAAAAATGGGAAGAAACCAGTGCAAAAAGGCTGAGAACACCTGAAATCAGAATGCCTCTCCTCCTACAGGGGATCGCAGCTCCTCAACAGCAAGAGAACAAGGCTTGACGGAGGATGAGTGTGATGAACTCACAGAATCAGGCTTCAGAAGGTGGATAATAAGAAACTTCTGTGAGCTAAAAGAACACGTTCTAACCCAATGCAAAGAAACTAAGAACCTTGAAAGAAGATTTAATGAAATGCTCACGAGAATGGACAACTTAGAGAAGAATATAAGTGAATTGATGGAGCTGAAAAACACAACACAAGAACTTCGCGAAGCATGCGCAAGTCTCAATAGCCAAATTGACCAAGCAGAAGAAAGGATATCAGAGGTCGAAGATCAACTCAATGAAATAAAAATGAGAAGCCAAGATGACAGAAAATAGGGTAAAAAGGAATGAACAAAGTCTCCAAGAAATATGGGACTATGTGAAAAGACCTAATCTACGTTTGATAGGTGTACCTGAATGTGACGAAGAGAATGAATCCAAGCTGGAAAATACTCTTCAGGATATTATCCAGGAAAACTTCCACAATCTAGCAAGGCAGTCCAATATTCAAGTCCAGGAAATACAAAGAACACCACAAAGATATTCCTCAAGAAGAGCAACCCCAAGACACATAATCGTCAGATTCATCAGGGTTGAAATGAAGGAGAAAATGCTAAGGGCAGCCAGGGAGAGGGGTCAGGTTACCCACAAAGGGAAGCCCATCAGACTCACAGCAGATCTCTCAGCAGAAACCCTACAGGCCAGAAGACAGTGGGGGCCAACATTCAACATCCTTAAAGAAAACAACTTTCAACCTAGAATTTCATATCCGGCCAAACTAAGCTTCATAAGTGAAGGAAAAATAAAATTTTTTGCGAACAAACAAGTACTCAGAGATTACATCACCACCAGGCCTGCTTTACAAGAGCTTCTCAAAGAAGCACTACACATAGATGGGAACAACCAGTATCAGTCATTCCAAAAACATACCAAAAGGTAAAGAGCATCACCATAATGAAGAATCTACATCAACTAATGGGCAAAACAGCCAGCTAGCATTACCAGAAGCTGCAATTTTCGTCTCTGATAAAACAGACTTTAAAACAACAAAGAACACAAGAAACAAAGAGGGATATTACATGGTGGTGAAAAGATCAATGCAACAAGAAGAGCTAACGATCCTAAATATATACGCACCCATTACAGGAGCACCCAGATACATAGGGCAAGTTCTTAATGACTTACAAAGAGACTTAGACTCCCACACAGTAATAGTGGGAGACTTTAACATTACACTGTCAATATTAGACAGATCAACGAGATAGAAAATTAACAAGGATATCCAGGACTT
>PVKP010053841.1:0-11757 GCA_004027715.1 Plecturocebus donacophilus | reverse complement strand
ACTTTAGGAGGCCAAGGTGGGCAGATCATGGGGTCAGGAGTTTGAGACAAGCCTGGCCAACATGAAGAAACCTCGTCTCTACTAAAAATACAAAAGTTAGCTGGGCGTGGTGGTGCGCACCTGTAATCCCAGCTACTCAGAAGGCCCAAGCAGGAGAATCGCTTGAACCTGGGAGGTGGAGGTTGTAGTGAGCTGAGATTGCGCCATTGCACTCCAGCCTGGGCAACACAGGGGGACTCCGTCTCAAAAAAAAAGGATCAGAATACTATCAAAGTTTATTTAGGAAGTTTCCATGTTGGATACTAATGTAATGTCTTTCTCAAGTAGTCCCTCTAGCACTGGAGTAAGTCAAGGCTAGGTGAACTAGAGTGGGCAAAATCCAGATTGTTTTTATAAATAAAATTTTATTGCAACCTACCCATACCCATTTGGCTCACGTATTTATGGCTACTTTTGTACCACAAAGGCAGAGTTGAATAGTTGCAACAGAAACCAGGTGGATTGTGGTGCCTAAAATGTTTACTACCTGTGCCTTTATAAAAGGCCCACACTGGACAGGCGTGGTGGCTCACGCCTATAATCCCAGCACTTTGGGAGGCGGAGGCAGGTGGATCACAAGGTCAGGAGATGGAGATCATCTTGGCTAACACGGTGAAACCCTGTCTCTATTAAAAATACCAAAAATGAGCCGGGTGTGGTGGCATGTGCCTGTAGTCACAGCTCCTTGGGAGGCTGATGCAGGAGAGTTGCTTGAACCTGGGAGGCGGAGGTTGTAGTGAGCTGAGATTGTGCCACTGCACTCCAGCCTGGGTGACAGAGTGAGACTCTGTCTCACAAAAAGAAAAAAAAAGGAAAAAGCCCACACCACCAGGTATGGTGGCTCACACCTGTAATCCCAACACTTTGGAAGGCCGAGGCAGGCGGATCACGGGGTTAGGAGTTCAAGACCAGCCTGGCCAACATGGTGAAACCCCGTCTCTACTAAAAATACAAAAATTAGCTGGGTACGGTGATATGTACCTATAATCCCAGCTACTTGGGAGGCTGAAGCAGGAGAAATACTTGAACTGGGGAGGTAGAGATGGTAGTAAACTGAGATCGCGCCACTGTACTCTAGCCTGGACAACAGAGCAAGATTCTGTCTCAAAAAAAAGAAAAGAGAAAAAAAAGGCCCACATTTGGAATAGGTTACAACTTCTTTTGTTGAGCTCTAAATGAGTAGTAGTTTTGTGTTTAGAAGCCAATTTGTACAAAAAGCAAACAATGGAATCATATGTGTTTACATTATGAGTGTTAGTAGAAACCGAGACCATTCTAAGAGAACAGAAACTTCTGGACTCCCTAATAATGCTCACTTTGAGGCAGACCTGAATTCTGTCTTTTTTTAAGCTGAATTCTTGCTCATGAACTCAGTATACATTGTGTGTGACTACTGTTCAGATGTTGTCTTTTAGCATATTAACTCATTTATGCCAAAGGTTGCAATAATTTTTTGACTTTTTGCATGAGTGAAAAATTAGACCTCAGCAATGACCTTGAGCAGTAGGATATAAATAACTTGCACATGCTTAGTATTTCAATAATAGAATGCTAGGCGTAAGTGGGTTAATAGCTGCTTGTGCAAATGTATGCATCGTCATAAAATTTTCTAATAGGTTGGGTGGGGTGGCTCATGCCTATAATCCCAGCACTTTGGGTGGCCAAGGCTGGCAGATCACCTGAGGTTGGGAGTTCAAGACCAGCCTGACCAACATGGAGAAACCCCATCTTTACAAAGAAAAGAAAATTAGCCTGGCATGGTGGCGCACGCCTGTAATCCCAGCTACTCGGGAGGCTAAGGCAGGAGAATCGCTTGAACCCGGGAGGCAGAGGTTGCAGTGAGCTGAGATCATGACAGTGCACTCCAGTGAGACTCTGTCCATTAAAAAAAAAAGTAATAAATGACTAAATAAATATTCAGCCTGAAATTATATAGTTCTTATGAACCTTGCTATAATAACAAAATTGATTTAAATAAGTAACTGATAGGGTAGTTTGGGGATATTAATTTGATATAAATTAACTAATTCATAGAAGTTTGCCATACTGAAATTGAGTTAATTTTACATTGTGCATACTATTGTGTTTTTAACTTTCTATTCCACCTAGTTCCATAAATGACTTATAGCAGTGTTTAGACTAGAAGGAAAACAATTTAATGTTTGTTAGGGTTGTTTTTGCTAACTCTTAACTGTGTTTTCTGTTTACTTTTAAGTTTTATACCTTGTCCCATCAGAAGACTAGTCATGGCTGGGCATGGTGGCTCACACCTATAATCCAGGAGTTCAAGACCAGCCTGGTCAACATGGTGAAACCACATCTCTACTAAAAATATAAAAATTAGCCAGGCATGGTGGCACATGCCTGTAATCACAGCTACTCTGGAGGATAAGGCAGGAGAATCTCTTGAACCCAGGAGGCAGAGGTTGCAGTGAGCCGAGATTGCACTATATTCCAGCCTGGGCACAGAAGGGTCCCTGTCTTGAGGAAAAAAAAAAAAGACTAGTTGTGTTCTTTTTTGGCAGCTAGACTTGCAGAGATATTTTTTCTTTTCTTGTCCCATAAAGACAACTACCATAAAAGAGATGTATGTTTTTTAAGATACTTTTTCTGCCCCCCTACCCCCACCCCCTGCCCCCATAAGCCATGGATGTTTTATTCCAGCTCTAGGAAATAGGGGGAAAAAAAAACAAAACAGAGAGAAACAAATCTTTCACACACACCATTATGATTTAACTGACATTAGTTCGGGAACGCTAGAGCAGACATATGTTTATACGTATAAATATGTATTTATTTATACATACATATATATGCATTTTCAGATTTTAGTCTCACTGGAGTTCATGTCTTCATTTTTTTTTTTTTTTTAATAAATGCCCTTAAAGGTCATCAAATGCAAGCTAATATCTCTATGTCTCCTGATCATTTACTGTTGTTTGCACTGCATTCACAGTTTGTGTGTTAACCACTTATGTAATTTATCAAACTGCACATTTGGAGATGTAAGGGAAAACTTGATTTAAGTAATACTCTTATGTATCAGTTACCCATTACATGATTTTTTTCATCATCATTTGCAAATTCACACATCTGGTAGTTTTCTATGTAGTCTCTCTATGCAGTCTACTTCAGCTTCTAGTGCTGTACATACCTATATTTTCTGAGTGGGACTACCTATGATCCATGAGCTTAGGTATAAACCACCTGAGGTGGATTCTAATTTGGTCTTTGCTTCAGAGCTGAATTCTGTTGGCAAGGACACTGAGTGTTTCAAGATGTGAGTTGTTTTTGCAGGTACTTCTATTTCAGCAGAGCCTCCTAGCTTAGTTTTTTCTTTAGGTTTAGGAAGTGGCTCTGTTTTGCTACTTTTTGTCTACAATGATTTAGCTGCTCCAAAAATTTGCTGGCTTGTAGCATATACCTTTTTCCCTGTTACCTTAGCAGTTATTACTGACTGAACTGGGTAGCAAACAGTTGCTCCTGAAGTGGCCAGTCCCAGAAGATAAGTAGTTTTCTTTTCTTTCTTTCTTTTTCTTTTTTAAGCGCGCCATTGTCCTGGAGTCGGGGCTTAGGAACGTGATAAGTAATTTTCTTAAAGTTAAAACCAAGCCCACCAATCCTGAAACTGTAATAACTCCCATTTTTGGAAGAAAATCTTGAGAATTCTTCAGATAGACATAAGCATCCTTTCCAAATTGTACTATATCCATTATCCAGTTTTTCACAAAGACATAAATACCCTTGCACCAGCCAATATAATGACCAGTTGCAGTGGAGATGGAAGCAAAGCCCACTTGTAAATGACCAAGCTGCTCTTCAACATATTTAGACTGGAGCGGTGGTGCAGTATAGATGGGGAGCTGCTCTGTTTTCACTAGCCGCTTTTTGGATTCTTCTTTGGCTGCATGTACACCTACAGATGCATATATCAAACCTGCAGACATGGTTGTCAGTTTTCCCGTCTTGATGGCTGCCATGTCTACGACCCTTTCAGCCAAGGTTTTCAGACCTTAAGGGACTTTAAAAAAAAAAAAAAGAGAGATGGCAGGCCAGGTGCGGTGGCTCACACCTGTAATCCCAGCACTTTGGGAGGCCAAGGCTGGCAGATCACGAGGTCAAGAGATCGAGACCATCCTGGCCAACATGGTGAAAACCCTGTCTCTGCTAAAAAATATAAAAATTAGCTGGGTGTGATAGCACATGCCTGTAGTCCCAGCTACTCGGGGGGCTGAGGCAGGAGAATTGCTTCAACCTGAGAGGCGGAGGTTGCAGTGAGCCAAGATTGCGCCACTGCACTCCAGCCTGGCGCCTAGTGACAGAGCGAGACTCTGTCTCAACAACAAAAAAAAAGGATTGCATTGTGATGAAAGGCTTTCTAAATTATTAATTGCTCTGCTATTACTATTCTCAATTCTTGTACAACTGTGAACCCTAGAACTGTGACAACAATCACAGAAACATTATTATTGCTCTGTTCTTAACATGTACTTCTACTGGTTCTTGGAGTGCAGGAAGTGGAGAGAACTAATGTTGACTTCCTATTGCGGGGCTCCTCATGATGGAAAGGGACTTTGTACGTATTACGTGGTTTAATCTCTCAAAATGAGCGATGAGGGATATCGCCAGTGAGGAACCCAAAGATTAGAGAAATTGTGACCTACTTTCATGGTCATACAACTAGTAAGTGAACTGGAATAGAATTCAGATCCAGGTGGTCTGTTTACTAAAAATGACAGTGAAAGCATAAGTGGCCAAATAATTGGTTAAGCCAGTCAAACGTCATAACCTCAGTAAGATCAGTATCAGACAGTTGCTAATTAATAATCTCACTCAAAAATTTTCCCCTCATTTTTGACACCTGTAGGGCTACAGAGTTATAGAAGAGAAACTTCCAGTTATCAGGTCAGAAGAAGAGAAAGTCAGATTTGAAAGGCAAAAAGCGTGGTGCTGCTCAACATTACCAGAGCCTGCAATCTGTGGGATCAGTCGAATATGGGTATTCAGCATGATGCGTCGGAAGAAAATTGCTTCTCGCATGATTGAATGCCTAAGGTAACTTGAATGTAATCCTTCAAATCATTTTTAGTATAGGACTTAAGCAAACTTTTAGTGTAGATTGGCATTTAATTAACATGTATATAACCTTTATTTGATTTAATTATTTTGACTGAGATTATTAGTGTATTGGATCTGTAAGTACTTTTTATGTGAATTTAATGTGAGGAGGAAGAAAGCACTGTAGGTTAAATACTATTAATTTTAAGCCGTTTCGACTTGCTTATTTGTAACTATAATATTAGACCAAAATAACCTACTTATTTCAAGTTGTGCTTCATTTTGAAGAATTTTAAACATAAGCAAAGAAATGTGAAAAGTTTCTTGGGAGTTCAGCTTTTAGAGAAATTTATCTTAATTCAAGAATATTATTTGTAAACTGTTGAATCTCTTACTAGAAAGATATTAAAGGGAGACTCAGAAAAATTGTTTTTTTTTTTTTTTTTTTTGTCCTATAAAGTACCTCTGTTAAAAGATAAATGAAGGAGGTTAAAATTAATCATTCAAAAGAAGTTTTTAGGTCAGCCAGTTTTTTTTTTTGAGATGTAGTCTCGTTCTGTTGCCGGGGCTGGAATGCAGTGGTGCGATCTCTGCTAACTGCAACCTCCACCTCCCAGGTTCAAGCAGTTCTCCTGCCTCAACCTCCCAGTAGCTGGGATTACAGGTGTCCACCACCACGACTAACTGTTGTTTTTGTTTATTCACAGAATCATTGTCTACTGTTACTTGTGGATATAGCTTTCAAAATAATACATTATTGTTACAAGTGAAATCTAACACCCTAAGATTCTTACAGTCTTAATGTATATCTGTTCTTTTATTTTATTTTATTTTATTTTTTGAGATGGAGTCTTGCTCTGTCACCCAGGCTGGAGTGCACTGGTGCGATCTTGGCTCACTGTCACTTCCGCCTCCCAGGTTCTTGAAATTCTCCTGCCTCAGCCTCCTGAGTAGCTGGGACTACAGGCACACACAGCCACACCCAGCTAATTTTTTGTATTTTAGTAGAGAAGGGGTTTCACTGTGTTGCCCAGGCTAGTCTCGAACTCCTGAGCTCAGGCAATCTGCCCACCTCAGCCTCCCAAAATGCTGGGATTACAGGTATGAACCACCACGCCCAGCCTCTTTTATTAATAAGTAATGATCCAGAAGGGCTCACATCTGTCTACCCTTTTCATGACAAGGAGTAGTACGTTTTTACCTCTTCGGAACTAAGCCTGAAAACAAATGGATTCTAAAGGAGGGTATTGCCCCTCCTTTAAATCTTGTGGCAATCATAAGATGGTTCTAGTTTATATTAAAAAAAAAAAACACAAGCAAACCGGTATAGTAGTTTTATGTTCCATGTGGTAGTAAAATTGTCACCATAAGCTTCCTGTTAAAACACAAAGAGTTTTTACATTTTTCATTTGTTGTTTCTTCTTGTACAGGTCTTCTGTTACTAGTGTCCAGCACTCCTTGTTAAGATTATAGTATTAGATTATGTAGTAGGCTATGTCCTGGCTAAATGTTTAAAATTATTTTTTATTTATTTATTGTTGTTGGAGACAGTCTTACTCTCACCCAGGCTGGAGTGTAGTGATATCTCGGCTCACTTCAGCCTCCACCTCCCAGCTTCAAGCATTTCTCCTGTCTTAGCCTCCCAAGTAGCTGGGATTACAGGCGCATGCTACCACACTCAGCTGGTTTTTGTTTATTTATTTAGAGAAGGGGTCTTGCTCTGTCGCCCAGGCTGGAGTGCAATGGCACGATCTCGGCTCACTGCAACCTCTGCCTCCCAGGTTCAAGTGATTCTCTAGCCTCAGTCTCCCAGGCAGCCGGAATTACAGGCACCCATCATCATACCAGCTAATTTTTGTATTTTTAGTAGAGATGGGGTTTCACCATGTTGGCCAGGGTGGTCTCGAACTCCTGACCTCAAGAGATCCGCCCACCCTGCCTCTCAAACTGTTGCTGGGATTATAGGCATGAGCCACCATGCCCAGCCAAGAATTTTTAAAAAAATAAAACCATTATTGATATATAATTATATACGATAAAATTCATCTTTTTAAAGTTTGTAGTTCAGTGGGTGTTAATATATTCAGAAGGTTGTACACTAGTCATCACTGTCTGGTTTCAGGATAATTTTATTATTTCCCCAAAAAACTCTATCTTCATTAGCGGAGACTCCTTGTTTCTCCCTATCCTGAGCCCCTGGCAACCACCAGTCTCATTTCTGCCTCAGTGGATTTGCTTATTCTGAGCATTTCATGTAAATGAAATCCCACAACATAAGAGTTTTTGCAACTAGTTTATTTCACTTAAGAATGTTTTCAAGGATCATCTATATTGTAGCATGTATTAGTGTGATGTGCTTCATTCTTTTTTTAACTGCCAAGTCATATAACTCTATGTAGTTAATCACCTTTTATTTATCCATTCATTAGTTGATGAGCATTTGGATTGTTTCCACTCACTGGCTATTATAAATAGTGTTGCCATGAACATTTATGTACAAATTTGTGTGGATGCATGTTGTTATTTCTCTCGGGTGTATACTTAGGAGTAGAATTGCTTGGCCATATGTATGGTAGGTATGTGTTTAACATTTTGAGGAATTGTCAAACTGTTTTTCACAGTAGCTACAGCATTATACAATCCCATTAAAATGTGTGAGAGTTCTAATTTCTTCACATCATCACCAAAATTTGTTATTGTCTGTCTGTATTTTAGCCATCCTGGTGGTTATAAAGTGTAATTCATTGCGGTTCTGCTTTGTATTTCTAATAACTAGTAGATGTTGACCATTTTTTTTCATGTGCTTATTGGCCATTTATCAAATGTCTGTTCAAATTCCATGTCCACTTTTATTTATTTAATTTTTTTTTTCCTGCTCTGTCACCCAGGCTGGAGTGGAGTGCAGTGGCACTATCTCAGCTTGTTGCAACCTCCATCTCCTGGGTTCAAGCAATTCTGCCTCAGCCTCTCAAGTAGTTAGGACTATAGGCTTGCGCCACCACACCTGGCTAATTTTTGTACTTTTAGTAGAGAAGGGGTTTTGCCATGTTGCCCAGGCTGGTCTTGAACTCCTGGTGTCAAGTGATCCACCCGCCTTGGTCTCCCAAAGTGTTCGGATTACAGGCACAGGCATGAGCCACTGCACCTGGCCAATTTTTCTGGGGTTTTTTTGTCTGTTTTGTGAAGATGGGGTTTTGCCATGTGTCCCAGGCTGGTCTCCTCGAACTCCTTGGGCTCAAGCATTTTGCCTGCCTTGGCCTCCCAAAGTGCTGGGATTATAGGTGTGAGCCATTACATTTGGCCCTAGGTCTTTAATATCTTACAGCGTTGTTTAATAGTTTTCAGTGTACAAGTCTTAACACTTCTTTTGTTAAACTTATTTTTTTGTTTGCTGTTGTTGTTGTTGTTGTTGTTTTTGATGGAGATAGCATCTCACTCTGTCACCCAGGCTGGAGTACAGTTGTACAAACACAGCTCACTGCAGGCTCAACTTCCTGGGCTCAACTGAAATCCTCTTGCCTCAGCCTCTTGAGTAGCTTAGACCATAAGCATCTGCCTGGCAAAAATTTGTTTGGTACAGTCAGAGTCCTGCTGTGTTGCCTGGGCTGGCCTTGAACTCTTGGGCTGAAGCAATCCTCTCGCCTTGGCCTCCCAAAATACTGGGATTACAGGTGTGAGCCACTGCACCTGGCAAGTATTTAATTTTTTTTTATGTTATTGTAAATGGAATTTTTCCCTGTAAATTTCAGTTTTAGATTATTCATTACAAGTGTATAAAAGTATACTTTACTTTTGAATAATAAACCTTGCCAGACTCATTTATTAGATTTTATGTTTGTTTTTGTGAAATTTTCAGGGTTTTCTATAAACAAGGTCTTGTCATCTGCAAAATTAGCCGAGCGTGATAGCAGGCTATGGACAGATAGTTTTATTTCTTTCTTTCCAATCTGGGTGATTTTTCTTCACCTCATGACTAGAACCTCCAATACAATACTGAATAGAAGAGGTGAGAGCAGTCTTATCTTATTCCTGAACTTTGAGGAACAGTTTTTAGTCATTCACCATTAATTCTTACGCGCTTGATCAGGTTGAGAAAACTGTTTCTACTCTTAGTTGTTGAATATTTTTATCATTAAAAGATGTTGGATAAATGTTTTTACATTGTTGCTTTTATTAAAATTTAACCTCAGATTATTGATACTATTATAGATGAATAATTATTTTCAATTTTGAGCACATACAACAGTACCTAAAAAACTTTTTTAGTCAAATTGTATTTGATAGATTATTCTAATTTTAATGATTAGAAAGACTATTTTTTTAACCTTTCACACTTTTCCCCTTCCCTCCCCTCTGCTTTTTTTTTTTAATAGGAGTAACTTTATATATGGCTCATATTTGAGTAAAGAAGAAATTGCTTTCTCAGATCCCACTCCTGATGGAAAACTGTTTGCAACACAGTACTGTGGCACTGGTCAGTTTCTGGTATATAATTTTATTAATGGACAGAATAGCACGTAAAACAAATTCTTGCCTACACCACTAGAGGACATTTATTGAAGAGAATGGATTGGTTACCAACTTTAACCAGGAACTAGGGCCATTTTTATTACAGTGAACTCAGGACTGGCAACAACCATATGGTTGTTCCATTTTCATAAAATTGGAAACAATGCAGTAATAGCTTATTGTTTTGTTTTTTAAAGAAGATATTTTATTATCTTTTACAGAAATTTATGATTGATGTATTTTATCTATAGTTATTTAGACATGTTTACATGCAGCAGATAATTGTTCATAGTGGACTGAAAACTAATGCAAGGACTATGGTCTCAGTGATAAGTATATTTTGAAGTTCTTAATATGGAAATATACCAGTGTAGCTTGGTACTGTATTTTTTTATATTGATCTGCTGATACCAGTTATAGGTTTAAAGATTGTATTTTCACAGAGTGGAAACCAGTTTTTTGGGTTTTTTTTTTTTTGAGAAGGAATCTCACTCTGTTGCCCAGGCTGGAGTGCTGTGGCATGATCTCGGCTCACTGTAACCTCTGCCACCCGGGTTCAAGCAATTCTTGTGCCTCAGGCTCCCAAGTAGCTAGGATAACAGGTGCCTGCCACCACACTTAGCTAATTTTTGTATTTTAGTAGAGATAGGGTTTTACCATGTTGGCCAGGCTGGTCTCAAACTCCTGACTTCAGGTGATCCACCCGCCTCTGCCTCCCAGAGTGTTGGGATTACAGGCACGAGCTACCAGGACTGGCCAGATACCAATTTTTTTAGTTATTGTTGAAATAGGGTGCAATATTAGGTGTTTTGGAATTTGAAGCTAAGTTTTAAAAGGCCTGAACTATACCCCTATAGAAAAGGAAAGCTCCAGCTAAACAGGAAGATTTGGAATATTGAGCTTTTTTTCCTGATTTTTCTTTTTCCTATCTTTGATGGCAGGAGGAAGTAGAAAGTGGTAAAGAATTGAGGCTTTTCTTCTTAAAGAGCTGTAAATGACAAGCATTAGGAAAGGTACTCTCTAGATTCATTATTCTTTCATTCTGGTTTCACTTTTTAAAATAAATGGCAACTTGGCACACCTAGGCTGTTAACAAATCTCAAAGAGGTTTATGAAAACTTATAGAATACTTGGAAGTGAGGTATGGATGACTTGGTATCTGCTTTGTTATTATTCCTCAGAAATACTGCACTGAGTATATGCCCTCATTACTGGACTTCATTTTGATACTTGTCTATCCTTCATAGTGCCCTCTACTTTTTAAAGGGTTTATATGTTGAAAACTGCTGTGGCCTTTTATGACCTGTATATAATGTAGAATAAAAATAATAAAATACTTGATAGCTTTTTCTAAGTGATCAATGTACTAACTGAGATAATGGTGTGTTGTCATTTGTGCTTTTTCAGGGTGTTTTTTTGGTTTGATACCTTGAAATATGATTAAAACGTTGGCTTCCTAAAGGTAGTTTCCACCAGTTTGCCAGAGGATCATGTCACCAGCAAATCAACTGAACTTTTCCAAAAGGCAAAATCCTTTCTGATTATTTTAGTGACATGGTACTTTTATGATGTTTCAAATAAATGAAGGGCCCACAGCGCCCAAGAATGAATTCACCACTGTGGTTCAACTTAGGTTATTTTTATGAGCTGAAATAAATGATTATATCTCAGTTGAAAACTGGCTTATTTAGGGCCTTAAATTAACAATCAGGTATACATGTTATTTCCCTATAAATTTATGCTTTTAAAATTTCCAGAGTGGTGTAACACTCTATACTCTTTGTATGGGTAGAATGATAGGGCAGGGTAAATATTTCCCTCTGATTCATCATGCTCTAGCTTTTGTTTTGTTTTGTTTTGTTTTTGTGTGTTTTTTGAGATGGAATCTTGCCCTGTCTCCCAGGCTGGAGGGCAGTGGTGTGATCTTGGCTTACAGCAACCTCCGCTTCCTGATTCAAGCAATCTCCTGCCTTAACCTCCTGAGTAGCTGGTATTACAGGTGTACACCACCACGCCTGGCTAATTTTTGTATTTTTAGTAGAGATGGGGTTTCACCATGTTGGTCAGGCTGGTCTCAAACTCCTGACTTGGGATCCACCTGCCTCGGCCTCCCAAAATGCTGGGATTACAGGCATGAGCCACTGTGCTGGG
>PVKP010053840.1:0-11757 GCA_004027715.1 Plecturocebus donacophilus | reverse complement strand
CGACGCTCTACAGCCCCAGATATCCCCAGCCTGGTCGGGGAGGCTCCAGGGCCCGAGAGTGGCCCAGAGTTAGCGGCCAACGCTCTGCCTGTCTCGGTGCCTGGGCCGAACCCATGGCAGGCGGGCACCGAGGCTGTGGCGCTGCGCGCTCAGCGGTAAGGGCGCCGAGCCCCGGGCCTGCCCCCCTCACCCTCCCGTCGTATCCACTGGTATTTCGCCACTCTAGGTCCCTCACCTTTTCGGCAGCCGACCCCCCCGCAACTGCAGCCCATTTTGGAACCTGTCTCCCTGCCAAGGCGAGACCTTCACCAGCCCTCCAGCAGAGATAAGGGACCTCCATCTTCTTTTGTGCTCCTCGGTATTCCCTGCCTGGGTCTAGAGGTTTTGATGACTGGTTCCACAGCCTGCCAGCCAGGAAGGCGGATCCCCCTCCTCAGCCCTCAGCCACCCGCCGCTCCTTTCCGCCCACCCTCCCCTCGCTGGGTTTCCCAACGCCCGGCCAGCGAGGCAAATAGACGGGTCCAACTGGAAGAATAAAGACCCAGCCTCCTCACGCTGCCTAGTGCCGCTGACAGTAATGCCACAAACTACCAAAGTCCCCTCTCCTTCAAAGTGTGGGAGGAGGAAAGGACCGAGGGGGGCCTAGAGCCGCTGCGGACTGGAGAGCTGAGGAGGACGGAGTCTGGCTGTTAGGTTTTTCTGGGTAGAATCCTCCAGACAATGAAAGCATGTTTGGGGAGTGGGAGAGTCCCTAGTGTTGAACACCATTTGCCCCTTGAATCGGCTCCGGGGTAACTCCAGCTCCCTCTGTCTCTGCCCCAGGATTCAGCACACAACCCCTACCTAGGCCCACTCCGGGATCCTGAGCCAGTCTGTTCTTCAGCTTGGATTCATTTGAATTCCATCATCAAGGTTCAACACCTCACCCCTGGAGGGCCAAGCCCTATTTCCGCTGGCTCACAGAGGCCTGAAATGCAAAGGGCTGAGCGCTTCCCCGCCTCCACGCCGCCGGCTGCCCCGTCCCGCACGTGGGTGCCCCCGCGGGGTGGAACAGTCGCGAAGGCTGTGCTTAATTGTATTTCTTCCAGTCCTCAAGGAACTCGTGTTTTAAGCCGTTGCATACGAAGCGGGAAGCAGCGGGTCTGATTCTGAGGCTTAGAGCCTGACAATATCTCTTTAAATAGAAGCTCCGCGAGGGGGTAATTGACTGAAGTGTTTGCGACGTGAAACAGCGGCGCGCGGGAGTCGGGAGCCCGCATAAGCCACAGGTCCAGGTTTAAATTACATCAAACTCTGGCGAGAGCTGGAAGGGGGCTATTAAAAGGCTCCTTCTTCTCGCTGGGCAGTTAATGGAGGACAGAGCGGATGGTGGGTGCTGGAGGTCGAGACCCGGGACTCCTGCCTTGGCCCCCACCTCGTGGGACGCAGGCCCGGCCCAGGTTTATGACTGGGCAGATGAGTGAGCCAGAGGCCCTTTGCCGGGTTGGTCCTCTGTCCCCTGCCCGCTCGCCCCCGCCATCCTGCCCATGCTGGCCTAGCCAGGCGGCAGGGTTGGGGGCAGGGGGTACGGCAAGCAGCGTGCGCTAGGACCCTGCGGAAGTGCTAGCGCGCTAGTCATTGCGCCCGGCCCGCGGGGAGGCGGCAGGTGGGCTCTTTTGTGAACCGCAGGGGTGGGGCGTGACACCTTTCACCTGCCCGCGGCGGGGGTCTTTCCAAGACGTCGGTCTACCTGTTCGCCTTTGCAGTATGGACGGGTTCTCGCCAGTAACTCCCAGGGAACTGCCCAGAGCGAGAATGACCGTGCGAGGCGCTGGGCCTGGCGGAGAGGGGTGGGCGGTCAGGAACGGGCCTCGTGCAGGTGCCAGGACACCGCCCCAGTCCTTGCACCCCGCGGACCCCATCCGCTGTGCCGAGCAGGCCGGCGCACTGGAGGACGTGATCTCTGGGGCCCCCTGGCGGCGGCGATGCGCTCTCCCCGCTGCGCCCCAACTCGGAGCTCAGACACCTGCTTTTCTTTGGGATCACCGCTGTGTACTTCTCCCTCCGTGTACATTTACCGTGGAATCCTGTTCATCTCGTAGAATATTACATCCGGATACTTGAAGTCACTTCACAGCAGTGAAGTGAGGGACAATGACAAAAAACTCGCACTGAGAGTAGCAGGAGCCCAGACCCTTCACTAAGGACCCCAAGTGAGATCTTCCCAGTTCAGGCTGCGTGTCCTGAGAGGTACTGCTCCCTTCCCTTATGATTCTGAACCTTGGGACCTGCCAATTATGCAGCTGTTTTCTTCTGACATTTGCTTTCGTTTCTGAGGTATTCTGCCCTCTCCCTCCTCTCTTCTCCCAAAATAAATCTCTCCTCAGTCCCCCTGTCTGGGTGGTGGGTGCACAATGCCAAGTGCCTGAAAAGCGTGAGGGAGAGGGTCTGGGGTGGGGTGGGGACACTGGACACCCCAAGTGCAAACTGCTGCTTTCTGACCCTTGCTTGCTCATGTGCTCGCTAGTCAACTGTGTTTAACTGTAATGACGTTGTTAGTGGTGTAGGAACCCAAGTGTTTTGGCTCAACAGCATGAAGTCTGGGTTGCACATTGTATCAGAGGTGCTGTCATCTTTCCAGTATCTCTGATATGTGGCTTTTTGGTTGAATGTCGCCCTGGGCCCTCTTTACTGGATAAACAACCATGAGGGCTCTCCTCTGTGGAGCTGTGGAGAGCTTGGTGGTAGAAAGTGATGTTTCTAAAAACTGCAGCAGCTCTTTCCTGTCTGAACTGAATCACGTGTCTAACTGCCTTGCTGCCCTTTACAGACTCCTTCCCAGGCCTGGCTCCATGCAGACCTTCCACGCTTCACATTTCGCTCCCCTGAACTCCCTCTTTTTGTCAGCCCCAGGATGTTGAGGCTGGGTCCTCTCTAGCAATCTCTGCCTTCAGAAGAGACTTTTCTAAATCTTTTGCTTTTCCAATTCTTGTTGCTTTTGTCATTGTGAAGAGTCACCCAGGACGCCGGCACTCGGTACCCTGAGATCAGATCCGGTCTGTGTGTGAGCTGTGGGACGTACGCACACCCTTTCAGAGTGATACTGTGTGGTGGAAGGACTATTAGAACTCAAAGAATAGTAAATAAATCCAGTATTATTCCATTGCAAGAACTGGCCTCTTTGCCTTATCAAGTACTCCTGACCCTCCAAAGGGCTCCCTTTGGAGAGATGGACAGAGTCCTTGCCTCCTGTGGAGGCTCCTGCCTTAGTGAGCCTCTGCCCTGCCTGTCCTACTGTGCTGTCTCTGGAAGGTAAGTCACAGGTGCTGCTTCTGCTGAGCTGGCAGCCGGGCAGCACCAGGGCACCTGTCAGGGTCCGAATGCACTGGGGAGTGAAGGAAAGGCTGTGTGGTTGCTCCTGGCTTGCTCTTGAACCCTGGGCAGTGAGGAGATCTCAGGAAGGAAATGCAGGAATCCGTGTGGGAGCTGGAAGTTGCAAGATAATTTCATGCACCTCCACACCCTCAGGACGAGAGCCCAGGCTGCCTGGTTTCCAGGCACTGCTCTGTTCTTTCTGAACTCCACGCCATCTCCCTCAGTCCTGAGGAGTGAGACAGGGATGGCTCGCACTGGAAGCAGTTTCAGACCACTTCCTGTGGACAGCCTGAGGTCCGGCGTAGGGGTGAGAAGTGCACAGAGGATGGGAGAAGCCGACACGCAGGGTGCTTGCCAGTCACTGTGGCCAGCCCCAGCAGACGCAGTGCAGGGCCCTGGCTTTTCCTGTGGGTTCTCCCCTGGGAAGAAGCCCCGTCTGCTTTTCATCTCCTTCATTCCCAAGGGTCTTTGACTTCCTGTTTCCCTTCCTCTCTGCCCTCCTTTCGGGCCCATAGGCCACCAGGGAAGAGTTGGGTGTTCTGCAGGGTGGCCGCTGGAGAGCTCACATGGGGAGGAAGGGAGGGTACACGAGACTCGCCCACCCCAGGCGCCTCCTCTCCAAGATGGCCAGGCTCCACTCCCAGAGACACAGGACGCCCAACGGCTTTGAACACTCAAGTTAATTTAAAACAGGCACAAGTGCAAACAATTCACAAAAATTTCTAGGGAAGATGCTTTTGTTTTGAAAACTCTGACCCTTAAAAAAAAGTCTTTGCAATTTCTTTGCCCCCAGGAAGGTCACTAGGGAGCAGAAGAATCTAAAAATATTATCTAGATAGAAAGGGTCCAGACACCTGAAGTTCTTTCCTGGAATTTCCATCTCACAGCAGCCCTGAAGTTGGGGGCGGAGGAGGACAAGGCGACAGCTGTCTGTGGAGGCAGCTGGGGCAGATGGTTTGCACAAATGGGCGCTCGTGACCTTGACACGATGGAAACTGGAGGCGGTTCACCTTCTCTCCCAGACAGGGTTCCGAAGAGAACAATGGGTCCCTGATGACCTTGTGATTGAGATAATCTTGAAAGGTAAAACAGTTACTGTTCCTTACATTCTGGTCTCTGGCCCTCACACTGCACAGTCCAGGAGAAGCTCAGAAACCTCCCAAGCCCCCAGGATGTGTTGGACTCAGCATGGACCACACCACTGGTCAGGTTGGCACAGGACTGGAGAAGTGGAAGCCAGGCCAAGAAAGCAGGCCCCTTCAGGCCAGAACTTAGTGGGAGAGAGGATGGGGCAGCCTTCCTGGAGCTGGCTGTGGGTGACCTGAAGGGACCTGGGCTGTCAGACGCACACACACACGCACACGTACACACACGTTCTCTCCATTCTGTAAAGTGAGAGCACCTTCACCACTGACCCCATTCTTTCTCTTTCACTCAGAAATTGCCCCCTCACTCCCCACCCCCAGCCATGGCCTGGAGCAGGCCATTCACAGTTCTGGGCCAGAGGGGCAGTGCAGGTGGGACTGCGCCTTCAGGACATCAGACACAAGGGAGGAAGCGGGATTCAGGTCATGAAAACCATCCCTGAGGCCCTCTTGAGACCGGAGGTTTGAAGCTGGAGCTGAGAACAGCAAGTATCTGTGTGGAGACCAGTAGTCCGGCCTCTGCAGTGGCCTAGGATGCTAGTGTACAACTACCTTTAAAAAACCACAGCAGCCTTTTCTGCTGTGTTGGCTGCAGGGGCCAGGAATGCTGGCCTCTTTGTTTCTTAGAAATATCCCTGTGCAAATACCAAGGGATCATCCTGTGGAAGGGGTCTTCAGCTGGGGACTTGGGAGGGAGAGACACTGAGGGGCAGGTCCGGCCTGGCCCAGTAGGCTGAGGAGCAGAGGGTGGGCTGGGGCTTCACATTTCAATCTTTGGAGAGAATACTGAGAAAACAAGGCAGGCAAGCCCTGCTGGCAGGTTGGCTGCCCAGTGTGCCCTGCCTGTGGGCACAGGTGGCAGGCGTATTCAGGGTGGGCTCAGCAGGTGGAGGTCTGCTTGCGGTAGAGCTGGATCAGGGGCACCAGGCACTCAGGCAGCCCTGTCTGCAGCAGGAAGGGGTGGTCTAGGAGCTCCTGGGCTGTAGCTCTCTCCTGGGGGTCCCGCACCAGCATCCGTTCCAGGAAGTCTCGAAGCACGGGGGAGACCTGTGGAGACAGGGCAGTGAGATGGAGCCACAATTTGCAGTCACTTTGGGATGACTTGATTGCCTGGCCCTGTCATTGACTGAAAGTCTTGAATTCTCTTGTTTTTTTTACTTCTGTCCCCTTGCCCCTCCTCAACCCCCAAGGCTCTCAGCATTCAGATGCTGTAGCTCTGTCTGTGGAAGGGGCAGAGAATTGACATCAGCGATCCAGGCCTGACTATCCCTGATCTCAGGCAAGTCACAGTTTTCTCTAGGCCTCAGTTATCTCAACTGTAAAATGGGCTAGTGATAAAGTATGCTTGCCCTGTCTGCCACATAGGGCTTTAAAGAAGATTTTAAAAAGAGGTCAAGGATGAGGAAGTGCTCCTCTAGGCCTTTGAGTCTAAGGCAAGGACTTATCTTGGTTCATTTTGAGCCAGTATCTTGGGATGAGGCTGAGTATTGGGAAGAAGGCTGCATCCTCTGGGCAATTAGCCAACTGGGGATCTCTGTATGCTAATTTTGGGGTTAATGGTGCAGGCTTCAAGGACCAGTTGTCTTGGAAGATGTTTCCTTTTGGTCCTCCCATCTAGCTCTGTGCCGGGGCCACAGAACTTTTTTTTTTTTTTTTTTTTTTTGCCATTTAGAGGCGAAGTTTCAACCCTCTGAGACAGTTCTTGCTTTGGCCACCAGATGGCAGTGCCACCTAGCAGTCCTGTGCTGACCGGCCAGCAGGGGGCGTCCACAGTAAGGCCTGCGAGGTTGGGGGAATTTGGCAAAAAGGGTTACATGTATACATGTACATGTATGAGTATACTGGTTTAAGGGGAACGCTGTGACTCAGCTGTGTCGGGGTATGCAGCCATGGAGCATGAGCTGACTTGCTGTGATGGACAGGGACATCGCATCATGGTATGGATCTCCCAACACATGGGGTGGAGGGTTTTATGCTCAGTGAAGCTTCTCCGGATTCCTCTCGGGACCGCAGGGATTGCTGGTGTCCTGGCTTTCCCTGCTCATGGGCATCCCTGGGCTTCCGACCAGTGCCTGCAGAGCAGCGACCCTCCTGCCGCAGCCATGGGAGGAGACTTGCTGGAGTGCACCTGCAAGTTTGTGCATAGATGTGGCTCCACACCCAGGTGCAGGTTTTGTTTGAAGAAAGAGGAGCCTTTTCCAGGAGCCCAGACCCTGTGGCTTCTGTGGAAGGGGGAGGCTGGGAGTCCAGCCTTTGGTCCTCTCGCCTCAGGAGGAATGGGGTCTGTGAGGTCACACCCTTGTGCACCAACTGACCTTGTGAGAGTTTTTCAGCTTGGGCGGAGGGCAGTCCCGGAGCCTCTTCATGGCTTGCACTGGGGAGTCACTGAAGTACGGTGGCTCCCCATCCACCATCTCAATCACCATGATGCCCAGAGACCAGATATCCACCTGCAGGAGGAAAGTGTCCCTGAACCCTTTGCCAGAGCCTGGTCCCTTGGTAGCCATGTGCTGGTGGCAGCAGGGGGGAGGACAGGGGACAGCTGGCCCCAGTTCTCCTCGTTGAGTCTGACTCCCTCCTCCCCTAGTCACCTGCCTTGTGGCCAGTTCCTGCCTGCATGAGTGACCACTGCCTATAGGGGTATAGCTGTCAGTCACTCAGAGAAAGGCCATCATCCACGGGAGGCCTGGCCATGCCCCATTCTGCCCTTGAGCTGAGGAAAGCACTTTCAGGACTCGTTCCTGGCAGCAAAGTCACAGATGAGAGCAGCTCCGCTGAAAGGGGGGAGGGTGTTGACCTGGTGGGACTCTGAGGACCAGGGCTGCTTTTGGCGAGGTCACTGGAGGTGCCACAGTGGAAGAGCTGCCCGTGCTTTTGGGCAGCCTGGGGTAGGGGAGCGGAGGGGACGTTTACCTCAGTGGCATACAAAGACCTGGAGATCACTTCAGGAGCCATCCAGTAGGGGGTTCCCACCAGGGACTTCCTCTTAGGGACATCTTTGCTGATCTGAGCGCAGAATCCGAAGTCCGAGAGCTTCACCTGGGGTTGGAAGGGGAGTGAGTGGTGATCAGGAGGAGGGAAGTGGGGGCATGGCTGTGCCGGGGACAGGATGGGACCTACCCTGCCATCGAGGGTCAGCAGGATGGAGTCGCTCTTGATGTCCCGGTGAATGACGCCCTGGGCATGCAGGTAGGCCAGGGCCTGCAGCACAGCCTCACACACAGTGGCGATCTGCTCCTCATTCAGCCTGGACAAAAAGGTGGGGCAGCCCGGTGGAAGAGATCGTTAGCTCTGGCAGGTCGTGGGGTGGCTGGGCAGAGTAGGAGTCCCTGATGCTGAGCCCCACGGCTCCCAGGCAGTCTGTCCAGCAGCACAGTCAGGCCATAGCCCTGGTGAAAACTGGGGCCTGAGCCTTGCCTGGAAGCCACCCTTCTCTTTTCCATTGCCAAGACTCCTGGGTCTCAGTTACCCCAACAGGCAGGGGAGCCCAGGATGACCTGACAGGCATCCCAAGTCTTTTGGGCTACAGGCAGAAGACCACATTGCCCTGGCAGGGCCATGGTGAGGGCAGCCTGCACTCAGGGCCCAGCCCTCCCAGCTGCCCACCTGACTTGGGAGACGATGTCTGTGAGGGCTCCTCCCTGCAGGAACTCCATGAGCACCCACAGCTCCTCGCCCACCAGGTAGCTCTTGTACATCTCCACCACGTTGAAGTGCTGGTAGTCCCGCATGATCACCACCTGGGGGCAGGCGGGGGCCTGAGTGCCGGGCACGGTGCCCAGATGCGTGGTTACCCGCTACCCCTGCTCACAGATGTCCAGCTCGGCTGGCTGCTCACTGCCCATCCCAAACGCCCCTGCCCGTGTCCCGCCCTGTCCTCCCACCTCGTTGAAGAGCAGCTCCCTGCGCTGCTGCTTCCTGAGGTCCATCATCTTGACGGCCACCTGGCGGCCTGAGTGCTTCTCCCGGGCCAAGCAGACGATGCCAGTGGAGCCCTCGCCAATCTTCACGTAGCTGTCCAGCAGCAGCCGGGGGTCGCCCTGGTCCACCACCATCCTGAGCGCTGCCTTGAACTGCTCATGCGTCACAACACCTGTGTCCTCACCAGCCAGGGCGCCCTTGGCGACCGTGGGGTCCTGGGGCAGGTACAGGTTGCTGGTGCTCATCTGGGCGTGCCGGGTGCGGGGGGATCCCGCTGGGGAAGACCGGCCTGGAAGTGGGCCTGTGGCCGGGGCTGTGCGGAGGGGCTTCTGGGGGCTGCTGGTATCCGAGGTGGCCAGAGGGCTGAAGGTCCCCACCGGCTGGTCCGAGGGCAAGGACTGGGCCTTGGCCACCAGGCTTGGGGGGTTGTCTTTCTGCAGCGGTCGGAAAGACGAGTTGGGCTGCAGGGACAAAGCAACAGGAAGAGGCATGGCTGTGGGATCATTTGGAGTAACTTCCCAGAGGCAGAGGCTGGCCTCCATGATCTCTGGGCACTGGCAGGGTTAGGCAGGGTGTCAGACCAAATTAGGGAGGTGCTGTGAGCAAATATTTTCAGACAGAGCTGAAGCCCAGCCCCAGTCCTAGTCCTGTGTGAGTAGCCCGACCCAGTCCGCCGAGCCGAGCAGGCCCAAGATAGCTCCTTACAGCTGCTCTGCTTTACCTGGGAAGACAGAGAAGGCCAAGTCCCCGCGGGGTCTTGTGCTGGGTATTTCTTCCTGGGTGATTGACAGCTAGACTGCAGGGAGGCTGCCATGAGGCAGAATCTTCCTCTGTGCTAAGGGGCTGCTTGGAGAATCTGGATCAGAGGCATTCTTCACTGCCAAGGCTCCCCCCAGGACCCATGGGGGCAGAAGAGGCCCGGGCAGTGGGGTGGGGAGCAGTGGGCAGCAGTGGGCAGCTGTGTCTCCACTCCCTGAGCCAAGGCAGGGGAGCCTCATCTGGGGCCTGAAAGCCCTGCTTGTGCCTGCAGCAGGGAGTCTCCGAGCCTGTGCTGGGAGGTTATGTCCCTGACAGAGGACCACAGAGCTGTGTCACCATCTGGGGAGTTTTCAGTTGTCTCCCCTGGCTGGGGATCTGGTGCCAGAGAGATCCGGAGTCAGGAGGGTAGGTCCAGCCAAACCCAAGACTTGAGGCCAGGGATGGAGAGGTGTCTTAAGGACGCCCTAAAGGAGTCCTTCCACTTCCTTCTGACATGAAACTCCTGGTTGAGGACCCCCACACATGGAGGAGAAGGTAGGGGGCCTAGCCTCATGCTCTCTGATGGGGAAGACGGGAAGGTGGAGCTGACGGGCAGCCTGGGCCCCCATGAGCCCTGCTTAGGCCCAGCCCTGGAAGCCTGTGAGGCTTCTTGCTTTTCCAAGCCCAAGCCCTCCTGCTCTCCCTGGCAGGAAAGGTGCCCTCCCGTCTTTGGGTTCTCCCAAGGAGTGGTGACAGGCACCATGACCCCTGCCAGGCATTATGTACTTTTTTTTTTTTTTTTTAATGAGACAGAGTCTTGCTCTGTCGCCAAACTGGAATGCAGTGCCATGATCTTGGCTCACCACAGCCTCCACCTTCCAGGTTCAAGTGATTCTCCTGCCTCAGACTCCCAAGTAGCTGGGATTACAGGCAAGTGCCACCATACCCTGCTAATTTTTTGTATTTTTAGTAGAGTTGAAGTTTCACCATGTTGGCCAGGATGATCCTAATCTCTTGACCTCATGATCCACCCACCTCAGCCTCCCAAAGTGCTGGGATTACAGGCATGAGCTACTGTGCCCGGCCGCATTATGTATTTTTAAAGGGCACCTGGAGAGGATGCTTTAGGGGCTGCAGAGAAAGCCTTCTAGGAACTTCTCCAAACCTATCATGTAAGCAACTGTCTTAGGTGCCCAGTGGGTCCTGGTCCTGATCCCAGAGCTGAAACAACTTACAGGAAATCTCAAGCAGTAAGCTTGGGCTGGGATGCTTGCTCAGGCACCCCAAACCCCAAATCTTGGCCTTGGGTCCCATCAGTCTTTTAAATGTCTTTAGCAACCCCTACTCCCTCCCTTTCCTGACCCCCGCCATGGCCTCAGGGCTTCCACTCTCCAGCCAAGTCCCTGGCCTGCTTAGGGTGGAACAGGTACTCCTGCTGCCGGGAGCCATGCTTGACCTTCACAGGGAAGGAGCTAGAAAACCTCCCGGGACTGCCTCGAGTCACTCCATCTCTGGTGACTGCATTTGGACAGTAAACATTCTCTCATGTCCTCGCCAGCACCTGACTGTCACCATCCACTGTCTAGAGGAGCAGTGGGACCTCTGCACTGGGTTGTGAGGACCTGGGGCCCAGCCCTGGGCTTCTCTGCCCTTTGATGAGCCTCAGGCAAGTCATCCTCCCTGAGCCCCAGTCTCCACTACAATGCAGGGGTGTGTGCAGCGATCTAGGGAGCTGGATAAACTGCAGAGCCTGGTTCAGTGGGACCCTAGAGCAGACACGCTGCATTTGAACAAGGTCCCTGGGTCCTAGGAGGCCCATGGAACATACTTTGAGAAGTTCTGCATGAGTGGGTGGTATGCTGTGAGGGGGTGGAGGGAGCATGGCTGTGACTGAGGCTGTGATGCCAGGTCCTAGGAGCAGAGGTTCACTGCATCACACAGTCACTCTGTAGAAAGGCTCAGGGCTCTAAGGAGGCTGCCTGCTGGCCTGAGTGTGGACTTAGAAAACATGCTCTCCAGCTGCCCATCCATGAGGGTTGGGGCGGAAGCTTGGGTACCACCTAAAGCTCCTCTTGAGGTGGCTCTAATGACCTCTCTCATCCTGAAGCTCCTAAGAAAAGCTGTGAAATTATCTCCTTCCCCTCCTGGCCTCTAGGGTTTCTGCATGGGCCAGCTCCACTCTGAGGATGTGTGGACATGGGGGCAAGAGCCACGTGGACAGGCCGAGGTGGGGGTTCCTTCCCTGTCTCCATGGGCCAGGTCCCTATACTGCTGCTGAGCTGCAGGTGCTGGCTGGGCTCAGGGCGGAACCTGCGATGGAGGCTTGGGGAGGGGTGGCCCAGCCAGGAGCCCAGCACCGGCGGAGTCTGGGACACAGGCCAGGGAGTCCGGGTAGCTGGCTTGGTCTTCAGCCTGGCAAGGTCTGGTCCCCAGAGTCCTTTCTTTGGCTTCCCTGCCTGTCTCCACAGGGAGGGACTTTTACTCAATGTAATCACAAGCAAGGACCAGATGAAACTTGGGAAGCCACACAAGAAAGGGAAAGGGGGACACGACAATGGAATTAATTAATTGTTACAGGCTCTGGATTAATTCTGAAGTT
>PVKP010053839.1:0-11758 GCA_004027715.1 Plecturocebus donacophilus | reverse complement strand
GAAAGAAGATTTAATGAAATGCTAACGAGAATGGACAACTTAGAGAAGAATATAAGTGAATTGATGGAGCTGAAAAACACAACACGAGAACTTCGCGAAGCATGCACAAGTTTCAACAGCCGAATTGACCAAGCAGAAGAAAGGATATCAGAGGTCGAAGATCAACTCAATGAAATAAAACAAGAAGGCAAGATGACAGCAAAAACGGTAAAAAGGAATGAACAAAGTCTCCAAGAAATATAGGACTGTGTGAAAAGACCTAATGTATGTTTGATAGGTGTACCTGAATGTGACGAAGAGAATGAATCCAAGCTGGAAAATACTCTTCAGGATATTATCCAGGAAAACTTCCCCAACCTAGCAAGGCAGGCCAATATTCAAGTCCACGAAATACAGAGAACACCACAAAGATATTCCTCAAGAAGAGCAACCCCAAGACACATAATCGTCAGATTCACAGGGTTGAAATGAAGGAGAAAATGCTAAGGGCAGCCAGAGAGAAGGGTTGGGTTACCCACAAAGGGAAGCCCATCAGACTCACAGCAGATCTCTCAGCAGAAACCCTACAAGCCAGAAGAGAGTGGGGCCAACATTCAACATCCTTAAAAGAACTTTCAACCTAGAATTTCATATCTGGCCAAACTAAGCTTCATAAGCGAAGGAAAAATAAAATTTTTTGCAGACAAACAAGTACTCAGAGATTACATCACCACCAGGCCTGCTTTACAAGAGCTTCTGAAAGAAGCACTACACGTAGACGGGAACAACCAGTATCAGCCATTCCAAAAACATACCAAAAAGTAAAGAGCATCACCATAATGAAGAATCTACATCAACTAATGGGCAAAACAGCCAGCTAGCATTACCAGAAGCTGCGATTTTCATCTCTGATAAAACAGACTTTAAAACAACAAAGAACATAAGAAACAAAGAGGGACATTGCATGGTGGTGAAGGGATCAATGCAACAAGAAGAGCTAACGATCCTAAATATATATGTACCCATTACAGGAGCACCCAGATACATAGGGCAAGTTCATAATGACTTACAAAGAGACTTAGACTCCCACACAACAATAGTGGGAGACTTTAACATTATACTGTCAATATTAGACAGATCAACGAGATAGAAAATTGACAAGGATATCCAGGACTTGAACTCAGACCTGGAACAAGTAAACTTAACAAATATTTACAGAACTCTCCTCCCACAAATCCACAAAACATACATTTTTCTCAGTATCACATTATACCTATTTTAAAAGTGACCACATAATTGGAAGTAAATCACTCCTCAGCAATTGCATAGCATTTCACAGGTTTAAATAAAATATTGGTTGGCTGCTTATTTGTTATTTTCATCCCCTTTTCCTTCCTGTCTCCATTGTTAAGCACAATTATTGGCATAAAAGAGGTTTTTAATACCCATTTTTAGACTGCATTCTAGACTGGGCAATAAAACAAGAATCCCATTCTCTCTCCCTCTTTCTCTTCCTCTTTCTTTCTCTCTTTCATTCTTTCTTTTTTTCTTTCTTTTGCTGTTTCTTTCTTTCTCCTTTTCTCTTTTTCTAAAAAAAAAAAGAAAAAAAAAAAAGAAGCCCTCGAAGAGATAGCATTTACACACGATCTAGAATAAATAGATTTGAACGGAGAGTTTTCAGTATAGTGAGAAAAAGAATACTCCAGGTGGAGACAACAGCTCATGGGCAGAAGCAGCATACAGTGAGATAACGTACAAAGTCTAACAGACTACTAGCAATGTGGTTTGGAGGGAACATGAAGGAGGTGATGAGCTCAATAGCTTTGCCACAACCTTGTGTCTAAACTAGACTCAGTAAGGACTGGTCAGTCACTGAACCTTTTGAACAGTTTTGAACAGGGATGTGACAATTTAAAACTTTAAGATTATTCTATCATCAGACCCCAGAAAAGGTGTTGGTTGATATAGACAGCAGGACGGTGGCCATGGAAGTCGGAATCCGCTAAGGAGTGTGTAACAACTCACCTGCCGAAAAAAATAAAAAAAATAAAAAAAAAAATAAAAAAAAAAAAAAGATTATTCTAGAAACAATGTAAAAAATAGAAGGAAAACACTGCAAGCAGGAGGGCCAATTAAAGAGGCTACTGCAACAGCCCAGGCGAAAAATGAGGTAAGGCTGAACTACAATTTGAGACACAGTGTATCTAACTTGAGTGACTGAAAAGAGAATGAGGACATTAACAGAGAAAGGGAAAGAGGTGAAAAAGCTAGTTAAATGGGCAACGGGAATTTGTTCTGTGTGAGGTACAGAGTCCCAGGAATACACAATCTAACGGAGTACACAAAATCTGTATGTGTGTAAAACATAAATGTGTGTGTGTAACAATGTGAATCAGGCAGCGACAGGAGCTATAAGAAACAAAAATAACAGAATAACAGTCATAATGACAAAGACACTCTCTAAAAACTGCATATTAGGCAATTTCATCGTTGTGAGAGCAGAGTGTACTTACACAAACCTAGATGGTACAGCCTGCTACAACTAGGCTATACAGTATTGCTACAGTACAGTATTGCTCCTAGGCTACAAACCTGTACAGCATGTTAGTATACTGAATACTATAGGTACTGTAGGCAATTGTAGCACAATGGCAAGTATTTATCTATCTAAACCAATCTAAACATAGAAATATGTAGAGTAAAAATATGGTATAAAAGATTAAAAATGTGCTGGGCGTGGTGGCTCATGCCTGTAATCCCAGCAATTTGGGAGGTTGAGACAGGTGGATCACCTGAGGTCAGGAGTTTGAGACCAACCTGAATAACATGGTAAAACCCTGTCTCAACTAAAAATACAAAATTAGCCAGCCTATAATCCCAGCTACTTGGGAGGCTGAGGCAGGAGATCACTTGAACCCAGGAGGCAGAGGTTGCAGTGAGCCAAGATTGTAACTGCACTCCAGCCTGGGCAACAAAAGTGAAACTCCATCTCAAAAAAAAATAAAATAAAAGATGAAAAATGGTCCACCTATATAGGGCACTTACCATAAATGGAGCTTGCAGGACTGGAAGTTGCTCTGGGTGAGTCAGTTAGTAAGTGGTAGGTGAATGTGAAGGCCTAGGACATTACTATACAGTACTATAGACTTTATAAACACTGTACAATTTGGCTACGCTAAATTTATAAAAAAACAATTTTTCTCTCAATAATAAATTAACTCTAGTTTACCATGACTTTTTTACTTTAAATTTTTAACTTGTTTACTCTTCTGAACTAACACTTAGCCTAAAACACAAATACATCATACAGCTGTACCAAAATATTTTTCTTTATACCTTTATTCTATAAGCTTTTTGATCTTAAAAATATTTTTTTTTACTTTTTAAACTTTTCTTAAAGATGAAGCCTAGGCCTCGAGGAGGTCAGGACCATCAGTATCACTGTTTCCCACCTCCCTATCTTGTCTCACTGGATGGTCTTCAGGAGCAATACATGCATGGAGCTCTCATCTCCTATGATCACAATGCCTTCCTCTGGAATATCTCCTGAAGGATCTACCTGAGGCTGTTTTACAGTTAACTTTTTTAATAAGTAGAAAGATCATGCTAAAAAGTACAGCACAGTAATACATAAATGAGTAACATAGTCATTTATTTGTATTACATACTGTACTGAATTGTATGTGCTATACTTTTATAAAATTGTCAATGCAGTATATTTGTTTACACCAGCATCACCAAAAACACTTGAGTAATGCACTGTGATACACTGTTAAAATGGCCACTACTATGTCACAAGGTGATAGGAACATATATATATATATAATTTTTTTTTAACCCCCAATAGAGATGAGGTCTCATTAAGTTGCCCAGGCTGGTCTCAAACTCCTGAGCTCAAGTGATCCTCCCACTTCGGCCACCCACAGTGCTAGGATTACAGGCGTGAGCCTCCACGCCCAGGCCCTTATAATTTTACAGGACCACCACTGTGCATGCAGTCCATCGTTGACCAATACGTGATTCAGCTCGCAGCTGTAGTTTTTTCTATTTCACTATACATCAAATTCTTACTCTTTAAACTTTTAAATGCACTAAACTTTAACTAAAAATTACCACTTACCTGTACTTCTCTGACAACCTGCAAACAATCAGGCAAGGAGAAGCCAATAGGTAGACCAACTTTAGCTGGTGTTTTGAATTTGTCTCCTATCTTAAATGGGACATCATCAAGGTAACTGAAAGTCCCTATAATCAAAAATAAAGTAGAAAATATCAGCAAAGAACTTCATTATTTGTTTTGCCATAATCTTATGTCTAATGGATATGCATTAATTTTTGCTATCCTAAGACTAGAACTTACAGAGCGTTCTTTCTCTGACTGCTTACCTTTTCCTTGACCCTAAATCTCTGAGAAGGAAATCCTACTGATTCAGTCTACTTGGTCTTATTAGAATTTGTTTTCAATGGCACTTAGTGCAAAATCCAAAGTCCACACAGCGGCCTAAGAGGCCTTCCCCATTGCTCACAGCCTCTCCTTACAATCATCCTCTGGCTCACTATACTAAGTCATGGTGACCTCTGCCCTTAAAGATGACAGGCTCAATCCACCTCAAAAATTCTCTAAGTATTGACTGTTCCTTCTAACTGGAACTCTTCTATCAGATATTCACATGACTCAATCCTTTCAGTCTTTGCTTAAATGTTACCTTCTCAGTGAGGCTTACCCTGACCCACTCTACTTAAAAGTACTACCCCACCCTCACTACAATACTCCCATATTGCCATCTACCTTTTCCCCATAACACTTATTGCCCTCTAACATTATAAATTGACTTTTTAATTATATTTATTGTCTCTCTTTCCCAAAGAAATATAGGCTCCTTATGGGCAAGTATTTAAGTGTAACTTATTGAATGAAGTATTCTCAAAACCTTCATTGCCTGGCACACATCAGCATTTAATGAACACTGCTGAAGTTCAGGCATGGTGGCTCACGTCTGTAATCCCAACACTTTGGGAGGCCAAGGTGGGCGGATCATGAAGTCAGGAGATCGAGACCATCCTGGCTAACACAGTGAAACCCCGTCTCTACTAAAAATGCAAAACATTAGCCAGGCGTGGTGGCACACACCTGAAGTCCCAGCTACTCAGGAGGCGGAGGCAGGAGAATCACTTGAACTGGGGAGGCGGAGGTTGCAGTGAGCTGAGATCGCACCACTACACTCCAGCCTGGGCAACCAGGCGAGACTCCATCTCAAAAAAATAAATAAATACTCCCCAGAAAAGAATCTCCTGATTAAGATTCTCTACTTTAGAAAAGAACCATTTTTAATTAATATAAAGAATTACTCTAGCTTAAAAAACAAAACATTACATTCTAGAACAACATAGGAATACTTAAGCAGCACAACACTTACAAGAAAAACAGAAAACCAGACAAAATCGTGGGATTCTGAATAGGATTATCAGGAATGCAAGCTATATACAATGGAGCTGCTTTAATCTCCTAAAGGTTCTTTGCCCATTATAACTGAACAATATGGAAAGACCAAAATATGACCATCAATTCACAGGCTCAGACAAAAAATGCCTCTTGTATATGACTCTCAATAGCTATATACTCCAAACCAGGACATGTTTTCTTTTCTGGAGCAGCTCTGGGAGGCTAATTTACTGGCAGAACCATTGCTGACAATGAAATATAGTTGATAAAATAAATTTTGTTTTTCAATATCAGCAGTTGGTAAATAGTATGAGCTGAGCCTCATACTATATTCTTGGTGCACACAGACACAGAATAAGACAATTACACCCCTTCCACAAAGACGATTTCTCCCTTACAAACACAGAATAAGGCAATTACACCTCTTCCAGGAAGATGACTTCTTCCTTACAAGCACTGTGTAGATCTCAAGAATTATCAAGGTCAGAAAATATTTGTAATCTTATCATTCCCATTTCCTGGGATAGATATTCTTCTGATACACCTGAAACTCTCCATCATGAAGAACGCCCCCTACTCCCAACCCTTGAGGGATGAGGTGTCTTTCCCACCTAACTTCTAACTTCTAGCCAGAACTAAAACATTGGTACCTCAATCACTCAGCTAGCAAATTAAATTCACAACTGTGTTCAATTTAGTAATTTAACACTCTAGGAAATCACTATAATTATTAACACTCTAGGCAATTTTCCAAGTGTGGTCATACTTTTAGATATGCTGTTTTCATGGCTGGCAATGCCTATCACATCCTTACTGTTATTTACTTGAGTAATTATTATTTAGCCCTTTAAGAATAAACTCAAGAGGCCGGGCAAAGTGGCTCATGCCTGTAATCTCAGACCTTTAGGAGGACAAGGCAGGTGGATCACCTAAGGTCAGGAGTTCTAGACTAGCCTGGCCAACATGGTGAAACCCAATCTCTACAAAAAATACAAAAATTCGTTGGGTGTAGTGGCACATGCCTGTAGTCCCAGCTACTTGGGAGGCTGAGGAAGCAAAACTGCTTGAAGCTAGGAGGCGGAGGGTGCAGTGAGCCTCAAGAACAGCTCCTTTCTCAACCTCAGAGAATACTCAGTTAAATACTACCCCCTTAGGGCTTACTTCTATGTATTGTTACTAGTTCATTTCCTTACCTCCCCTCAGAGACCTTCAGCAAGAATTTGAGTGTCCCTTAATGGGGTAGAAAGGTTTCATATCTGTATCACCCAAACTCAGTATAATGTCTGGCTGATAAAATTTGTTCAATGAATGAAGAACCACTAATAAATAAAGACATGCTTCTGGCCCAGCGCAGTGGCTCATGCCTATAATCCTGGCACTTTGGGAGGCTGAGGCAGGTGGATTACCTGAAGTCAGGAGTAGGAAACCAGCTTGGCCAACATGGTGAAACCCCATCTCTACTAAAAATACAAAAAAATGGCCAGGCGCGGTGGCTCACGCCTATAATCCTAGCACTTTGGGAGGCTGAAGTGGGTGGATCACTTGAGGTCAGGAGTTCAAGACCAGCCTGGCCATCATGGTGAAACCCCATCTTAAAAAAAAAAAAAAAAAAAAAATTAGCCGGGTGTGGTGGTGAGGCCTGTAACCCCAGCTACCTACTTGAGAGGCTGAGGCAGGAGAATCACTTGAACCTGGGAGGCGGAAGTTGCAGTGAGTTGAGAATAAACCAGTGCACTGCAGCCTGGGCAACAAGAGCGAAACTTCGTCTCAAAAAATAAATAAATATATATATATATATATATATATACATACATACAAATAATGACATGCTGGCCACCCAGCACAGTGGCTCAAGTCTGTAATCCCAGCACTTTGGAAGGCCGAGGCCGGTGATCACCTAAGGTCAAGAGATTGAGATCATCCTGGCCAACATGGTGAAACCCCGTCTCTACCAAAAATACAAAAATTAGCTGGGAATGGTGACACACACCTGTAGTCCCAGCTAATTGGGAGGCTGAGGCAGGACAGTCACTTGAATCTGGGAGGCAGAGGTTGCAGTGAATTGAGATTATGCCACTGCCCTCCAGCCGCCTGGTGACAGAGCGAGAGTCCAACTCAAAAATAAAAAAATAAATAAAAATAAAAAATAAAGACATGCTTTCATACTTCTTCTGGATTCAATCTAACCCCTACCCAACAAACATATAATTTTTTTTTAAGAGACAATAACATTTGTCCAGGCTGGAGTGCAGTGGTGCTATCACTGCTCAATGCATCCCTGCCCTCTGGGACCCAAGTAATCCTCTCACCTCAGCCTCCTGAGTAGCTCAGACAGTGTCTCATTATGTCCCCCAGGCTGGTCTCCAACTCCTGAGCTCAAGCATTCTTCCCACCTCAGCCTCTCAAATTGCTGGGATTATAGGCATGAGCTATCACACCCAGTTCCAACTTATACTTATTATGAAAATTGAAAATTATTTGCCCAAAAATGACAAGGTTAGTCATAAAAATGTTTTTAACAGATTACTCATACATGATGATACAAGCATATGTCTGAAATCTGAACAAAGTCACAAAAATGTACCAGACAGATGTCATCCCCCGCCCCAGCACCACCAAAAAAGTGCCGGGTGCCATCACAGCTTACCAACAAAACTATGTGTTGATTACAACATTTAAACTCTCTGGCACTTATAAAATGCTTTTATTTTAAAATATTAAAACAAAAGTTCTTTCTAATTTTAAAGAATTTTTGTCTGTTTTCTTTGAAAATAGGGACTCAAATGTTATTGAAAAATTCTAACTTTGACTAGTACCCTGATTAATGGGAAACAAAGTTGAAACTTTGACATTGTCTAAGAATCATTAGAAAGATTTACAGTCAAGTTAACAAGCACATAATTAAGTCTTTTGTTTAACAGTAATAAGGATATGTGATATACAAATATGATAAAATCTATCCACATTAATAACTAAATTTTCTTAAATAACCAGTTCTATTGTATATTGGTGGTAAGGAACTGAGGGAGAAAAACTATTTAAAAAGTACTGTGCTGAAGATATAAGGCCAGGCGTGGTGGCTCACACCTAATCCCGGCACTATGGGAGGCCGAGGCAGGTGGATCACGAGGTCAGGAGATTGAGATCATCCTGGCCAACATGGTGAAACCCTGTCTCTACTACAAAAAATTAGCTGGGCATGATGGCATGTGCCTGTAATCCCAGCTATTCAGGAGGCTGAGGCAGGAGAATTGCTTGAACCAGGGAGTCGAAGGATGCAGGGAACCGAGATGGCGCCACTGTACTCCAGCCTGGCAACAGAGTAAGACTCCATCTCCCAAAAAAAAAAAACAGCCAGGCGTGTGGTAGCACACACCTGTAGTCCCAGCTACTTGGGAGGCTAAGGCAGGAGAATTGCTTGAACCTAGGAGGCAGAGGTTACAGTGAGCCAAGATGACACCATTGCACTCCAGCCTGGGTGTCAGAGCAAGACTCTATCTCAAAAAAAAAAAAGGTAAGAGTCAAATGAGGCCGGGCGGTGGCTCACCCCTGCCTGTAATCCAAGCGCTCTGGGAGGCTGAGGCAGGTGGATCACAAGGTTAAGAGATCGAGACCATCCTGATCAACATGGTGAAACCTCATCTCTACTAAAATACAAAAAAATTAGCTGTGTGTGGTGGCGCATGCCTGTAGTCCCAGCTACTCAGGAGGGAGAGGCAGGAGAATTGCTTGAACCCAGGAAGCAGGGGTTGCAGTGGGCCAAGATTGCGCCACTGCACTCCAGCCTGGCACCTGGTGACAGAGCAAGACTCTGTCTCACAAAAAAAAAAGAGTCAAATGATAAAATCCTGTAAGAGAAGTGATTTCCTTGCTTACTTTTCAGATAGCAAACTATTATAGTGTGATAAACACTGACAAACTTTTATTCTATAAATGAAACTAGGTCCTGGCTTACAGACAGAAAAGATGAGGCAGAATACCTTGAAAGGGCTGCTGTTTCCCTTAACTAGCACCAACTGCAAGTATCTGGTTTAAAAAGCAGTTTCCTTTCACTAACACAGCCAATGCCAAGGTGATTTAGTTAGTACATCCCCTATCTTTCCAGGGTCTTAGGACTTTAAAAGCTTTATTAAGAGGGAATGAACAAACAGTTTGGTGATTACTGGGAGGAGGAGGTAGGGATGAAGGGCAAAAAGGCATTTAAAGAGATGGGAACAAGGCCATCTTGTGGCTGACACCTGTAATCCCAGCAGTCTGGGAGGCCAAGGCGAGTGGATAACTTGAGATCTGGATTTTGAGACCAGCCTGGCCAACATGGTGAAACCTGTCTCTACTAAAAATACAAAACCATCATCTGGGCATGGTGGAGCATGCCTATTAGCTATTCAGGAAGTGGAAGCAGGAGAATCACTTGAACCCGGGAGCTGCAGTGAGCCAAGACTGTGCCACTGCACTCCAGCCTGGGCGACAGAGCAAGACTCCCGTCTGAAAAAAGAAAAAATAAATGGGAACAAACAAAGTAATATTTGTAATAATAGATAGATACCACCATAAGTACTATTAATGATGGTGCTGTGAGAATTACAAAATATATTTATTTCTTCCTAATATAACCAATTATGCCTCAGGAACTATCTTTTCTTTTTTAAGATAGGGTCTTGCTCTGTCACCCAGGCTGAAGTGTAGTGACATCATCACCACTCATTGCAGCCTCATTCTTCTGGGCTCAAGTGATCCTCCCATCTCAGGCTCTTGAGTAGCTGGGACCACAGGCATGCACCACCATGACCAGCTAATTTTTTAAATTTTTTTGTAGAGCTGAGGGCTCACTTTGTTGCCCAGGCTGGTCTTGAATTCCTGGGCTCAAGTGATCCTCCCTCCTCAGCTTCCCAAAACTATCTATTTTTATCCAACATATCAAGAATTAAAAATATTATAGCTAACAATTTTCTGGCTCAACTCCAAATACCTTTTAGTTTCAGGCCTTATTACTGAAAATCTTCCTAAAATATCTGAGCCCATTTTCCTAAGTTCAATTTTTTAAAAAGCCACTAAGTGTATGCCTGATGGCTGTGGTTACGGCAGTTCATTGAAGTTAGGTCCTGCACCCCACTTTGGTGGAAAATAGTGAGTAGGCTAAATGTGTAATTACTCAGGATAAATTCTGAGACTTCATTTGTTTCGTTTCTTTCTAAATTGCTGATATGCCTATGATTCTGTGACCTGCCCGTTTTTCTGAAAAAAGGCACAATTCCAGGTGGGGGGAGAAATCCCCAATAGTGGATAGCAAATGGATTACATTTAGTTCAGGTTTTATTTTGAGGAGATTCAAATTGAGAATTTTTTTAAAAGAACAAGATCAGACTTAAAATTAAGTGAAAATCTGCAATTCCATGACTGGTTATCACTACCTTACTACTGGTTATCATTAGTGTCTACTGCAAGCAAGGGGCTTAAAAAAAAAAATCAAACAAAAAACAATCTTAAAGCCACAAGCCAGGTAACACTTGCAAAATTATAAATATACAAAATTACATCTATCTGTTGTAAGATGTGAAATCACAAGAAAATATTACTCATATCCTAACGACAAAACAAGCCACGTAATCTACAAAATCAGCTTTTTAATATACATTGTCTGGCATTCAATTTAAAATTTTAAGACACAAAAAGAAGAAAGAAAATGTGATCCAGGATTAAGAGAGGAACCAGTCATCAGACCCAAATTCAGAGATAGCCAAGATATTATAAATATCAGACAGGGAGTTTAAAATAACAATAATAAATATGTTAAAGGGTCTAATGGAAAAAATAAACATGTGTGAGCAGATGGGAACTTCAGCAGGGAGATGGAAATATAAAGAGACAAATGGAAATGCCACGAGTGAAAAATGCATTTGAGAAAAGCAGTATTTTGAAGGTTCATATGCCACGCTGGGCAAATCCAAAGATAATAATTAGCAGAAGAAAGACTCAGGACTTGAAGTTAGGTCAAAAGAAATTAGCCAAACTGAAATACAAAGAGAAAAAAAGAAAAAAAATTAAGCAATGTTAAGAGATGTCTGGAACAATACCAAACAACGTAATGCTGGCTCCTGAGCAGCCAGGACTACAGGGAAGCTCCACCACACCTGGCTAATTTCTAATTTTTTTTTATAGAAACAAGGCCAAGAGGCTGGGCGCTGTGGCTCACGTCTATAATCCTGCACTCTGGGAGGCCGAGGCGGGTAGATCACCTGAGGTCAGGAGTTCAAGACCAGCCTGGCCAACATAGTGAAACCCTGTTTCAAATAAGAAAGAAAAGAAAGAAGGAAAGAAAAGGGACGGGGAGGAGAG